>VMDO01031349.1:0-20215 GCA_007922755.1 Pedetes capensis
TTTTTGTTTGTTTGTTTTTGTTTAATTGAGAACAGTGTTCTGACTATGTAGCCTAAGTGTCCTCAAACTCATGATCTCCTGCCTCAGCTTCCCAAGTGCTACAATTTATGGTATGCCACCATGCCCAACAGATTTTACTTTTTTAAGTGTTTCATAAACACATGAATTTAAATATATTTGAACTGTCTCCATCCATTGCAGTAATTATTATTTATTATTGATGTTCACATTTTACCATCATTATCTGAGTTAGTCCTTGAGTTCTTCTGATATGAACATCATAGTCTTGGTATCTGATCTGACAAGATTTTCTAAATATATGCTAAATATCATGCCTGGAATTGGCCCCTTCTCCAAGGAACCCTGATTTCTTTTGGTGGGAAATAATACTAGAGCCCATCATCTAATGTTAGGGGCTTTCATTGCTACCATATGCACTATAATTATAATCTTTTACATAGTTTACTGTTTGAGCTGGGACACTTGTAAGGTCCATACATTATTATTAGTTATTTAATCTCTTAAGTCTCCTGTAAATTGTCATTGTCTTATTCATTTTTCCCATCTCTTGCTGTTGTTGTTGAGGAAGGAGTAGGAGAAATAAATGCAGGAGGAAGAATAAACCAGATTATTTGCTGTTTTGAATTTCTTACCTCTTGATTTTGTTAATTGTATCCCTTAGTGTCTTCTAACATGTTACTCTGCTTCTTTTTTTCCTGAAAGCTGGTCGTTGGACTTAGAGGATTGATTAGGCCAGTGCATTACTGATTTTCTTCTCTCTCCTACCTTCTGATTCCTTCCAATTTATATTGGGCCTTGGAATAAGTAGAACAACTGGTATATCTTAGATGAGGCCTAAGCACCTTAAAATCCTCAAAGTCCTTCCATCTCTGGCTTCATGGAACTGGGTCTCTGCCCCACTGTCCTTCTGGTTTCCTGCTAGAACTTGTCCCTCCTGAGCCTCATGTAACCGAATCCTGACACTTTGTTGTGGATGCCACAGCTGGGGCCTCCTGCATCTTGCAGCCCAGGGACAGTCTTCAAGCACTGCCACCATCTCAGTATCTCCAATAATGGAGAAGACACTGGACCACAGGTCTTGGGTTCAAGCCCAAGCTCTACATATTTCATTAAATGAATTCTCATTTCTGAGCCTGATAATTGGGGCTACATAGTAATAACTATCCCCATATTTGAAAAGGGTTAAATAAAAGAAGGTCTCATCAATTAGATTGTGCTGCCTCTCTCCTGCCCAGGATTTGTCTTCACACCAACCTTTCAAGCTACTGACATTTCTCTAGGAACAGTCTTTGAGAAAACCAATGCCTTATCTCCTCTCAGTTGGCATAGTGGAAATTCTGAGCACTGTAACACTCAGAACACTGGTATCCCTTGGGAGCAACCAGCTACACATCTGCCAGGACCTTTATGGGTCTCCCAGGTGATAGGAAAGGTAGTTTGAAGCATTCTAGAATAGGTCAATTGTCAGAGCATAGCAAGACCCCAGCCAGACCACTAGGCAGCTACCACAGACAGATTCTTCAAATCTCAAAGGGAGCTCACCCCGAAAACAGTCTCATTGTGTGTAATAGTGAAAAGTCCTATAGACCCAGCAGTGGATTCATAAAGCTCAAGTCACTCTCACTTGAACTGTCATCAGCAAAGCCACTTTTGAAAATAATAGACAGGTTTAAGCACAATTAACTGTCTACACGTCTATAGCTGTACCACACTGGCATCCAGTCTCATCAGATCTCAGAAGCTAAGCAGGGTTGGGCCTGGTTAGTCCTTGGATGGGAGACTGCTTGGGAGTACCAGGTGTTGCAGACTTGGCAGAAGGACCCAGCAGCCCACTCCCAAAACAATCAGCCATCAGAAACACTACAAATAGCAGATAAGCACTAACAGTGCTGGGCATGGTACAGTATCAGGTAGTACTTCATTTTGTTTTACATAGGATTACTATGAGTCAGATTCAACTCAGTGGCACCTAACAACAATAACAACTGTCTACATAATGTGACGAGAAAGAACTGTGATTTAATTCCCTATGCACGTGGCAAAACCAAATGGGTATGGTTAGGACACTTAGAAGAAAGTTGTTCTAAAGAAATCAACAACTGTGGAGTTCAACAATGTATTCTCATGTCTAATATATTGCAAACAAGTCAAGAGAAATGGAATTTCCCAACAAATACATGTTTGCCCTTCTCCAGGAGACAGTTTTAAACTATAGGATTTTGTCACAGTGAAGCTTGGTCCTTAAACAAAAGCTCTGTTGTCCACAGAGTAAAGATGCTCAGAAGATAACCAGAGGAGAATTCCACCACTCCATTAACCTCTATGAAGCCAATACTGCACAGCAGGGAGTGTTCCAGGGACATCTATGTACTTTCTCAATTAATTCTCACAAGATGCCATTTGCCTGATGAGAAAATCGGCTCAGAAGTAGTGACACAACCAAGGGGGCATAGCCAGCGAATGTGGATGTTGAAGACTTTTCCATTTTAACCCCACAAACTCCACTAAAATTGGCAGGCATTAAAAAAAGAAAAAAAACACTTTCCATACCCACATACCTCCTTATCATGTGTGTGTGTGATGGGGCAACAAGAGGTGGGACCTCCACAGAGTATGCCAAGATAATCTGTGATTCTGCTTTATTTGTGAGTCATTGTTATGTTGTTTTTATGAAACCACAATCAAAATGGAGCTGCATTGGGTAACTTTTTTGTTTTAGTAAGTCAAAAATGATATCTCTAACTGGCACAGGGAACTCAAGCCCTGGGATTTCTGTCACCTAAGACTGTCAAAATGCAGACCCAAGCAAGATATTAGCATGGCTGTGGTACGTGTGCAAAGTGGTACAAGTTTTAGGTAAAAGCTATTAAAATGTAAAAGATGAGAAATCTCTGGGCACAATATTATCTAGAAGTTTAATTATAATAATACTGTATGGCACCTAAGGAAATATGTATATTATAGTACATATAATACAAGCATATAGTAAATATAAGAGATATATATTATGTTGTTGTTGTTGTTGTTAGGTGCCGTCGAGTCGGTATCCGACTCATAGCAACCCTCATAGGGTTTTCAATGGCTGACTATTTCGGGATTGCCTTGGGAGTGGATTGCCAGGTCCTTCTCCCTATATATTATAGTACACAGATAAAATGGAACATTCTGCAGCCAGTAAAAAAATGCATTGAAATGAAAGAGATGCCCAAGATATGCTGCTAAGAGAAAAAATACAAATCACAAGATAGCATGCATAAAATTATTCTGTTTTTGTAAATAATAAAGCATATAGCTGTATATGACAGATTTGGAAGGATATTCACTATTCACAATGACTATTTCTAGGGGATGGAACTAGGAAGTTACTTTCTATTTTTTGTATTTCTACTTTTAGAAATTCTTTTTATAGTGTGTATTGCTTTTGCAATGAAAAAACTCAACAATGATTTTTGTCCTGGTTTTGGTTTGGGGCTTGGGGTTTGGGATGTGAGAACCTCACCTAGTTATACTTAAATTTGAAACTAGAAAGAATGAAGAGAACTGAAAATCACCAAAGTATGATTCTCCTATGAGCCATACTTGACAAATAACTATTTATGAATTTGCATTGGTTGGTAGCTTTCTGACATCCAGCTAAAAAAATATTGTTGATGGTCCAGAATTTTCTTTAAGATCTCTGTGGAAAAATGGCAAAGTTTTCATATGTTGGAATGATACCCTTCTCTAAAGGTCACCTAAATGACCAAAAAATGGTTTTGTGGTTGGCTAAGTTTTTCAATTAAACAATCACACTTGTTTTCAAGGGGAAGACTCTCTGATGTTATTTTGGGGGGCTTTCCTCTTTAATTAGATCACACACACAAAGGTCACTAGGGTTTCCATCCAGTGCTCTTCCTGGAACCACCTAAAGTCAGCATGTGAAGGACACTGGCTATACAGGGCACAACTCCACAGAGCAAAGCTGTGTGGCAGTGCCTTGGGCAGGCTTGTGACCTGGTATCTGCTCATCTGGCTGCCCAAATACCTTGCAAAGTGGCCTAACGATAGCTTCCAGGATCAGGTCTCAGGGTTGCACACTCACATACCTGATTTTACCAACACACTGAGAATGGATTCATCTATCACAGGTGAACTTAATATTCCACAGAAACTGAGATAGATAACTAGACTGCTAGAGAAGTAATTCACAATGAGTATGACCTAACAATTAAGTCAGCTGACACTTATGATAGCATATAAGGGCTGTCTCTCTCCTTTTAAACAAACTAACGTCAAGTTTTCAAGTTATATACTATCAGAATGTTGTTAGTCAAGCACAGATTCACAGCAAGAGCAGGAAGTTGCATAACCTGAATGTATAATGGCATCTGACCAAAACAGCCTGGAACACCCTTTTCCACAGCAGTTACTTCTTCCAGAAGGTTCAGCTGCTTCTCCTCCACACAGCCAGTATACCTTCTCTCAAGGACACAACTGATTCTATGGCTCTTTATCTCCCTTTGCACACCCTCCTTCAGAAACACAGTGAATCATGACCAATAAGATTTCTGCTGTTTGTTTGTTTGCAATCATATTCTATTTCTGCCTCTGTGAGCTCATTCTCTCATTCACCTTGGATCTGACATCTGATGTTTGCAAATTCCGCAGATTAACCATTTCTTATTTGCTCTCTCAGGTGGTTATTCACATCCATCATGTAGGGATTTTACTAGCTTTACTTTGAGAAGATGCAGTAGTCAGGAGAAGATAGACTATGCTGAAGTAATAAGTAAACCAAACCTCAGTGACTTAGAAAACCATTTACTTCATGTTCTTACAAAATCAGACAGGAGATAACAGGATCTTCTTCTCTCTGGGGAGTCCAGATCCAGTTTCCAATTGTTCTGTGATCTGTATCTCACCATCTGGCTGTCAGATCACTACAGCAGGGGAAGATAAAGATGGAGGAGGGCACTGGCTCTTAAGATTGTCAGCCAGAAGTCACACCTCTGCTCACACAAATTTCATTGGCCAGAGCTAGTTATATGACTCATGTAACTGCAAAGTGGACAGGGAAATCTGGTGGATCACTAGGTTGTCTGAAGCATGCAACAGACAGCTACCATATTTCTGGTTTTTTATAAGCACTTTATTGTCACCCTCTTCTCCCAGAATTAGCTGTAATCCGAGGGCATTTGTTGCTTCAGAACTTCTCTCTCAGCCCTTTCCTAACATCCCTCATCACTATGATTCAAATCATCTACGAAGGGACTAAAAAGCTGTCTTAGACTCGGATCTACAGTAAGATCATGCTTTGACCGTAAGAATTACCCGATCTAATAATGGAGACATTATGTTGATAAAAGCAATATGGTTATAGCACAAAACACAAATCTGTAAAAAAAATATAAATATGATATATACGTAAAGATATATAACTGTAATACAGAGAAAAATTAGATAAGGGCTAGACTAATTGTACAAGTCACATTTAATTGGAGAAATCATTCCACTCTGAAGAATTAAGGATGTGACTCAGAAAAGGCAGAATCATAGCTTTGAAAGACTCTTGAAAGTTAGAGAAAGGTAGGAGAGCATGGCCAAGGCAGGAGATAAGAGATTCACATTCATACCAGGGGTGTTGAGGTAAGGAAAAGCAGTTTGATATGCTCAGACTGGAGGTTAATACAGGGATGGAAAAGGCTGGAGATGGGCAGCTGAGGTAGGCTGAGGCCTTCAGTGCCACAGGCTGGCTTGGATTTCATGCTACAGCAGTGGGACAGATTACAGGTCTGGGGCAATGGAGAATAACGAAGCCTCCTATAGAATGATAACTTGGCTGTCAGAGTAGAAAGCAGCCAGCAAGCCCTGGTGTCAGCTCCAGAGAAGTTATCTGTGCCCGATGGCCCACCTCCTGCCAGGAACATCCCCAATTTGAAACTCTGAAGTGCTTGTGGCCACTGAGTCTTTCCTGATGTCCACATCCCAGGCACAGCTATTACCAGTTGGGACAACTCGTTCTTTCTCCACCACCCTCAAGGTATCAACAAACTCTTTTGGCTCTGCCCACAGAATAATCTGACCACTCATCCCAGCTTCCCCACTGCCACCTTGGTCCAACTGCCACCCTCCCAAGTGATCTCTTGCGCAGAAGTCACAGCTCCACTCCATCCCTGTGGTCTCCATCATCACACTCAGATGGACTGCTAAGTCAGCCTCAGGCTTTGTCCTCCAAGTCTGGCTGACCACTGCCCCCACTGACCACCCTCAGCCTCAGGAGCCTTCCCTCTGTCCCTCCCCCTCCAAGCCACCTCCAGGCATCCTGCCCTGGCAGGGCCTTGGCCACTCCCTCTCTCTGATCCCTCAATCCTGTATGCACCCCCAACACTGCCACCAGGGCCTGGCACAGAGTGAGCCCTCAGTAAACAGGACACATGAAGCAGTAATGTGGCAAATTCGTTACATCACATGCAGTAAAACTGAGGTCAATGGGCTCAGAGTAGGACAGCTGCTATCTCCTCCCCTAAAAACTCTAAGAAACAGCTCAGACCAAAATCTGACTCCAAACACCTCTGTTGTTGTTGTTAGGTGCGGTCGAGTCAGTATCTGGCTCATAGCGACCCTACATACAACAGGAGAAACACTATTGTTAGTGCTTCTCTGCTATTCACAGGGTTTTAAATGGCTGATTGTTTTTTGGGAGTGGGTTGCTGGGTCCGTCTCCCAAACCTACAACACCTGGTGTTACCAGGAGGTCTCCCATCCAAGTACTAACCAGTCCCAACCCTGCTTAGCTTCTGAGATATGACGGGATCAGATGCCACAGGGCTATGGCTATAGGCAAACACCTCTACTAAAGTTTAATTGTAGCTCAGGGTTAAGGCTTCTACTGCCCAGGAATGACAGGAACATTTTTCAAGAGCTGTCAGAGGTCAAAATGAATACCTGGGCATCCCACAGAAATAAATGAGCTACACAGCAGGCACCAGCCCTGCACCTGTCTCAGGGGCCGCTACCACTGGGGCCAGTGGGGAGGGAGAAGGTGGCAGAAAGGGCTCAGGTATGATGCACATGTCTGACCCTGTCACACCTCATAGGTTGTCCTAAGTAAGACGGTTGACTGTAATTCCTACACCCACTTTTCTTACTGTGGTAGAATGAAGGGGCACTAGGCCTAGCAACTGGTACCCAGAAGGCACAATGAAGGTATTAGGCTGGGGACCCAGTCGGCCAGAAAGGGAGGGAGAGGGAAGGCCCTCCACGCTCCAGGCTCACCTTTGCACGGGTGTCAGGGCTCATGCTCCTGGGCATGTGGGAAAGAGGCTCAGTAATCGTCAGCTTGAGAGCCACAGGATGGGGCTCGTGCTCAGGGACACTTGCAGGATTGTGTCTATGATGCCTCATGTTTTTGTGACTAAATTCTTTTTTTTTTCTTTTAGTTTATAAGGAGAAGTGGAGAAAGATGTGGCCACCTATACAATAAATTCCCCCACGTGTCTGTCAGCTAGTCATGTTGTGAGGGCTTCCGTGTTGCTGTGATGCTGAAAGCTATACCACCCGTAACTCAGATACCAGCAGGGTCAACCATGGTGGACAGGTTTCAGCTGAGCTTCCAGACTAAGGCAGACTAGGGAGAAGGACTTAGCAGCCCACTCCTAAAACAATTAGCCATTGAAAACCCTATGAATAACAGAGAATCACAGTCAAATACAATGCCAGAAAATGAGCCCCCGCAGGCTGGAAGGCATTCATAAAACAACTGGAGAAGTGTTGCCTCCTCAAAGTAGAGTCGACCTTAATGACTGAAATGGAATAAAGCCCCTGGAACCTGGAATGCCCAGGTATGCATTTTGACCTCTGACAGCTCTTGAAAAATGTTCCTGTCATTCCTGGGCAGTAGAAGCCTTTGCAGATGTGCATGACTCAAAATGAAAAGAAAGATAGTAGGTGCAACAATGGACTGAAATATAAAAAGATGGCGTGCATGGCACAGTATCAGGTAGCGCTTCCTTCTGTTGTACATAGGGTCGCTATGAGTCAGATCTGACTTGCTGGCACCAAACAACTCAGTAAATTCATAATGGTGTCATTTTGTAATAAGGCCTTGCCAGAGGTTTAAGCATGCCAGCTCTGCATTCCTAGGCCTGCAAGGCCACAATCCACACAGCAGCCTCTGGATACAGCCATGTTCTGATTCAACTCTACCACATCCAGGCTGTTTGTCCATCCATCCCTCCATTGCACACTTCAAGGTTCAGGTAAGAATGACTCAGTAGAGATTAGAAAGAGAGAATGAGGCAGGGTAAAAGCAACAGGGAGAAAGAGAAAGCCCATCTTTCTCCACTGGAAATGGAGGTATGTCCAGACTCCCTAAATAATAGCAAAGAACATGGGAAGTTAGCTAAGGAGCAGCCTTGAAGGAAGAGAGCAATGGCCGTCCCCTGTGGACTGGGTGTGGCAGGCACCTACATCTATGGAGCAAGTGCTGCCTCAGCAGTTCTGAGTCAGGGTGCAAAAGTGGGTGTAAGTGTGTAGGGGGGCAGAATCTGTATTCACCTGTCCCAGGTGGCCGAGACTCACATGAAAGGCAAATTTCAAACTGCTCTGATGGACAGGGGGTCTGGAGCAAAGCCCACCTTAGCAGATTCTGCTCACTGATCAAGACAGCTTCTAAAAAAGCCACTGACCAGCTCCAAGGTAGGAAAGGCCCACAGCCCTCCAAATATCTCATGGCCCTGAAAACAATAGCCACAGTCTTTATCTTCCCAGCTGTGGGTTTGAATATGGAATTGAGTTTCAGCAACCTACTCCTTCCCACTCTGGGCCTCTCCTGGCTCCCATTCATTCATCAATTACCTGCTGAGCATCTGCAAAGGGCCAGGCTACATCTTAGCCCTCGGGAAACAGCAGAGAATAAACAGACCCAGTGCTGTCCCCTGGAGACCTGGGGCCCTTGGGAAGAAGGAGTCAGCAGTGACTGACAAGGCTGCCTAAAAGGCCTGGTCACAGAGCTAGGGGCCATGCAGGATTGTGCAAAGTTTTGTGAGCCATTGAGGGGAGGTACTTGGGGGCTGAGGTGTAGGGGACATTGAGTTGGCTAGGCCTAACGCTCCAGCAAGAAACTATGACATAGTCAATAAGCTTCATCCTTAAGAGGAGACATTGGCCCACTCTGTCGTCTTCTCTGAGCCATGGCCCTGAGGAAAACAAACTGGAGCCAGGGAGCCCATAAAAAATCCCCTCCAGCCACCTCATATTTTAGCCATATGTTGACCAAGGGGATGGGATTTTGCCTAATTTGAGAATTCATTCATTATTCACTAAGTGGTTCCTTAAATGACCTCTTCGTCTCAGGCACTATACCCAGCACTGAGGGTACAAAGCTTAATCATTCACAATCCCTGGTCTCCAGAAACTCAGCTGTATGGTGAGGCAGGGAGACACTAACAGGGAATTCCAAATAGAATGCAAAATGGAAACAACAAAGATACTAGGTTCTAGATATGTTATAAGAATTAAATAATACATGCAAGATGCTTAGAAAAGTATCTGACACATAGAAAATGTTCAATAAGTATTCATGACTATTATTAGAGATGATTGTGCACAGGGTAGAATAAGGTACAGGGAGGAGCAGCTCCCTGGAGTGGTTTGGAAAGGGCTCCTGGTGGTAATAACATCTGAGGGGTTTCAATGGCTAAATAGGAGCTGTCAATCTGATCGTCTCAGGTGGAGGACATTTTTAGTAATGAAAGCAAACCTGGATGGTGCTCTGACTATGTGCCAGGCACTGGGCAGAGATCTGTTCTCACTTCACAGATAAGGAAACTGAGGCCCCAAAAGGTGAAATAGCAAAAAGTCTCACACACAGAGCAAGTGACAGAGCTGGGATTTGATGACAAATGGGTCTTACTCTAGGCATGATTTTTTTCTGGTACTTATATTTTTTATTTAAAAATATTTAAACAACAAATAAGAAAAGAGAAGGCATAGCCACCCATGTAGCCATAACCTGGGATTTATGTAATCATTGTATGTGCTCCAACTATTTTTTGTGGAGGCACAGGAACACCACTGAAGTGACCTCTTTGAACCGCTCTCCAATTCCATTCCTCTTCCCCAACTACAATCATTATGGTGAACCTAGTGTGTGACCCTTTGTCCTTCACCTTTTAAACCACATGTACAGATGTCCAGAAATAGGGCATAGATTTGCAACTCTGTTGTAAATTGTATCATTCTCTGTATATTCTTCTCTAACTTGGTTTTTCTATGCAACTTTACATTTAGTATGGGTATGACAATGTAGACTTGATTTGCTGCCATTAGCTGCTGGATGGTGCGTAGCCCGTCTCGGGCTACGGCTAATGTGCCTGGCCCTCATGACAGACACTGGTCCCGCCTTTCTGCCACAAGAAACACTGTTGCTCTGGATGTCCTTGCATGCCTTCCTTGCATGGGCAAGAATTTCATTAGAAGCTGAACTAGTAATTTCAGCACTTTATGACTTCCCTCACTTAGATGTTAAGACAAAAGATGGAGATAAGAATAGCTAGTAGGTGCCTTCCCTGGGTATGAGCCAAAACCCTTGCTAGCTGTAATGATTCCTTGAAAAATTGAAGAGAGAAACTTTGCTACATTTGATAGAAATCAGCACAAATGAGCTGTAACCAGGTTGTTCTTTTCAAAACATCCTCCTGAGAGGATAGAGCATAATTCACAACTTTGACTATACATAAGAATCACCCGGAAATTTTAGCATCAACAGAGATCCAGGATTTAATTGAAGCAATGTGTGATCTCATACCTGGCTGGAAAGTACAGGACATGCCCTCAATTCACACCTATTTTGCAAGACTCTCTTCTCTCACTTTTTTCTTTTTTTGTGGTACTAGGGGGCTGAACCTGGGGCCTCATACATGCTTTGCAAGTGCTCTGCCACTGAGCTGAACCCCCAGTCCCTTTTTTATTTTGTAAATTAAGACAGGGTCTCTCTAAGTTACACAGACTGTCTCTGGCCTCGAACCTGTGATCCTCCTGCCTCCACCTCCCTAGTCACTGGCATTACAGGTGTGTGCCACTACACCTGGCTCTCTCCCACTTCTTAGGACATTTCCCCCAGGCTCCAGCCCCAGCCCCAGCCCCATGCTGTGCTTCAAAGAGGCTGGCTTCCCTGGGCACACTAGCCTCGCTCTGGCTGTCCAAAAGGAATCTTGTTCCACTGATTTTTTTTTTTTTTTCAGTACTGAAGAGTTGAACCTAAGGCTTCACGCATGCTAGGCAAGTGCTCCAACCATGAAAATGCACTCATAGTCCTTTTTTCATTTTTTATTTTGAGACCGTCTCACTAAGTTTCACAGACTGCTTCTGGTCTCAAACTTGAGACTCCTTCAGCTCCTTCAAACTCCTTCAGCTTCTGGAGTCGCTGGGATTACAGGCCTGGACCACAGTGCCCAGCTTATCCCACTGATTCTGAAAGAATACAGCAAAGCTCTCTTGCTATCCTTCATTTGGGCTATCAAAATACTAGTCAAGAAAAACACAAGACAAGAGTGTTTTCGTTCTGTTCCACCATCCTTCCATCTACCCAGACACCAAGTCATCTGAATACCATTGGCATTGCTGTCAACTCAGCTATAAAGAACAGCAACCTACATGTGGAAATCATAATCATGTTAAGAGAAATGGGACCCAGGTGAGCCCATACCCATTTCCCAAGCAAATAAATAAGATTCCAAAGATTAGGTGACTTAAACCAGGGTTCCCAGACTTTGGGCTTTTACATATCAGTAAAAGAAAAAAAAAATGTACTAGGGAGACAGGCATATTTATTCTGTCCACTGACATTTTTAAATACCACCTATTATCACTATTATTTCAAGAATATTTTAACAATAGCAAAAAGAAAATAAAGACAGTTATCTCAGAATTTTAAAAATCCTTAAAATTGATTCCATGCTTAGAGAAAACTAAATCTACTGTTCTTATTTTTCTGCATTTTAATGCAGATAGTGTCATAGACTAGCATGGTCCAAAGACCTGCATCTGGGAGCTATTGAGCTAGAGACTAGCATTTTAGAATTTCAAAATATATTACAAATAACCATGTTCAGCCACCTCTGTGATGCTTGAATTCCTTGTATAATATACTTGACTCATGTGTGTCCAGCTAGCTGTAAGAACAACATTTTGATAAAGCCATTTGACACATGGACATCTTGACATGTAAAGTATAAAATTATAATTGGGGCTTTCTGGAAACAGCAGAAAATACCAACTACTCTAAAATATAAATAATGCTGTCAATATTTTTAGTATTTTCACCGTTAACCCCAGTTCCACCCCAGAGATCTGTCATCTTTGGTGTCATTTCCCTATCTCTAAGCCAATCAAAAGGGACAGGTAGATAATGGGTGGGTCCCAGGAATAGAGCTTGGGCAAGGAAGGGAGGAGCCAAAAGAGGAGGTGGGGAAATAGCCAATGACATCTATTTCTCACTTAATTAAAAAAGAGAAGGAAGTTCAATGAAACCACTTGTTGTAAAAGGTTTGAGTCTATCCTAAAAGATATGTTCAAATGTCCATGGTGTCAAAAATCTACCTCAAAACACTGCATCAAAATATCCACAGCATCAAAGCAACCATGTCAGAATTGCAGAAATTGATGGGAGAAGGACCTGTCCAGCTCACTCCTGAAAAAATCCCCAAAGCAGCCATCAAAAACTCAGTGAATAGCAGAGAAGCACTGACATAGTGCCACCCATGGCAGTGTTGAGGAGTGTTTCATTCTGTTATACATAGGGTTGCCATGAGTCGACTCAACTGGATTACACCTAACGACAACAACAACATCCTGAAGTGTCTTTAGACATTTGTGGGTATTAGAAGGATCCTCCTGATAGGCAACTAAAATGTATTTCTCTGTGGTTTCTTCCAGGGATTCCAGCCCCTTGGTCCCTAGGGCCTTGCAAGCTCTTGCAGATTGTCACATCTTCCCCCAAATCCCTTCTTCAGCCAGCAGCCTCAGTTCCTGTGAGAGCTCCTACTGTGGCATGGCTGCTCTGGACACCATCCTCTGAATGTGTTTGGGTTTGTCTCTGATGTTCTTCAACTGTGGCACTCAGAACCGAGTTCGGTTTTCCAAAAGGCAGCCTCTGTCAACCATGCCACACCACTGAAGTTACAACTACATTGCTGGAACATGGACCCCATCTTGGGGCTTCCAGGCTGGAGGTAGGGGGGACCTTCACACCACACAGCTTGGAGGCTCCTAGGGCCCCTTCTTAATGGGAAAGGGAGGTGGGAGCCATCGTTGCTAGTTACGAGAATAAAGAGCATTAGGCAGGTCAACTTCTGGCAGGACCAGAATGAGTCACTGAAGTTCACCTAGAGCTGCTCTCAAGGCATCCTATCCTCCCTGCACAACCAGCATGGCCGCCAGCAGATGGGTTCACATGGGCTCCCAGCCAGACTCTGTGGCACAGGCCTTGCTCAGAGGAATAGGAAGACCAGCAACCCTCAGGAAGTATTTCCTCTCCCTTCCCCCGACACACCCCGCCCTTGGAGCTCACTGCCTAGAGACTACTTACAGGTGACTCAACCCCTCCCCAAGTCACAAAAAGCCCTGGGAACAGTAGGGAGATTTGATATAGTGACATTTAATGCTTAAATAAGCAGCAAAAATTAGAGAAACTTCCAAGGGGAAAGAAACCAGTTGGAGATGCATCATTTGCCACTTTTGATTGACTTCCCCACAGCATGAAAATCTCTCTTCTGCTATGAAAGAAAGTTTCCCTGGCTCTCTCCCCACTTCCCTCACTGTGCTTCCCTTTAAAATATTTCACAGGGTGAGTGGGACAGTCATCAAGACATTAGAACTATGAAATGCTTGTGGATACACATTAAATGATGGAGCCCTGTAGCAAACCTTCTCAGGGTGAATAAATTCTAATTAAGCTGGCTGTTGTCTACAGAGGCATGAACACACACACACACACACACACACACACACACACACACACACAGCAACAGGAAAAAACATCACAAAACACATTCTCTCTAGAACTATGGCCTCAGCTGTGAACAGTTCCCTGTTAGTGGTAACAGTCACAGGATGATAATGATTTGTGGAATGACAGTGTTTCACAGTATTTCTCATTTATAAAATAACCCTTATGAGAGTCCTGAAAGGATGCACTTCATTCACTATCAAAGTAAATCTTAACTCTCTGACCATTTATCTTCCCACCCTCCCCATTAATTCTGGGTTCTGCCAGAAGCCAGCCTGCCTAATTCTCTTTACTACTGTTAATATTAATAAAGATGATGAGGCTAATGAGAAGAAAATGTGTTTCAGTACTGGGGAGACCATCCCCCCGCTGCAGTAAAGGGCATCAGCATTAAGATTTCATTAGCATTAATGCAACTTCTGCCAATGAAAGATCTGCACGTGGAGACAAGATTCTGCTGAGACACATTGCTTTCCTCTCATTAAATGGACTTTTCAAGAATATTCAAAGTACAACCCAAATTAGGCATGTGGTGCAGCTACAGCACACACTGTTCACTGTGGAAAATGTCAAGTTGGCTGCAGATAAGGAACTCGTGGCAGAGCAGGGTCCTGCCCTGCATGAGAAGTTTGTGTTTAGGCACTCCACAGGAATTTCTGCGTGGTTACACAAGCTTGGAAAGGACCTTGCCCACAAGCCCTCAGCCTGAAGGAAACCAGATGGCAAGAAGCAGCATTCTGTTCCTCACCTAGAGCACCAGGAGAGGAGGAGAGGAGCAGGGAGCATTCCAGGTCCATCACAGAGCAAGAACAGTGCAGGTGTCACGGTGCTATGAGAAATACCAGTCCAGGGAGCTGGGGCCAGGGCTCTGTGGAGTTATGCAAGCACTCTGCAATGGAGGTATGAGACTTATTAAAGAACTCTTGAGGTCCATAGTAGGTGGTCCAGGTGTATGGTGCTCCCTGCAATGATATGCTGTCCTCAGAAAAATGAGTAGTCAGTTAGGGCCCATTTACAGGGTGCCAGGAAGTGTGCAACAGTAGGTTACAACATACTTTGCTTCCTCCTTCCTCCTCCACAGCTGAGCTGCTGTGCTTCTCAGGCAGGGAGGCCAGATGGGGGTGGGGCGAGTTTCAACACAACTAATAGTGGCAAGGCCTGGATGAAGTGGTCAGCCACCAAACTACTGAAATCAAGTTGCCTATTCATGCCAGATATCTAAGACTGGCCATAACATTGTTACATGCATGGATGCGTGCACACGTGTGAAGGCACACACACAGAAATCAGGTAGGAAAAAGATTTGTTGTCATATTGCTTTGGTCTTTGAGAGGATGGTGAAGCCTAGGATAGAAGTGAGCTGAGCACTGGGCATGGTGGTGCATGCTTGTAATCTCAGCAACTCAGGAGGTGGAGGCAGGAGGATGACAGGTTCAAGGCCAGAGGCAGATTGTACAACTTAGTGAGACCCTGTCTTGCAATAAAAAATTAAAAATAGGCTGGGGGTCAGGTTCAGTGGTAGAGCACTTACTGCAAATTATGCACGAGGCCCTTAGTTCAGCACCCCCCCCCAAGTACCAAGAAGAAGGGGGAAGAGGAGGAGAAGAGGAGGAGAGGAGGAGGGGGAAGGTGGAAAAGAGGAGAGCTGAGCATGAGGTTCCCTGGTCACCTCCACCCTGCTCTTCAAGGTTGACCTCATACGTGCTCCAACATCACTTGTACACCACAGCAGCAATGGTATCCACTCCTCAGGTCTTTGGTGCTGATAAAGTCTCCTATGAGTCACAAGGGGCTGGGTTTTAGCTCGGTTGGTAAAGTGCTGCTCAGGGCTCTCTGAGGCCCTGGGTTCAATTTCTGGCATTACAAAAATGGGAGAAGGACGTGGCAGTCCACTCTGAAAACAGTCTCAAAACAATCAGCCATTGAAAACCTATGAATAGCAGATAAGCACTGACATAGTACCAGGCAAGGCACAGTGCCGTGGAGTGTTTCATTCTGTCGTACAGAGAGAGGGTGGCTATGAGTTGGACCCAACTTGAAGGCACCTAACAACAACAGCAATGGGTCAGAAACCCCATATCACCTACATCTCTCGGTCCTATTCTTGCTAAAGATTTATTGTGCCCCTCCATTTGGGAATCTAAGAAAATTAGAGGGGAAAAGCAGCATCGGTCACAACTGTCTGTTTGAATAAGCAATTCATTTACACACAGAATCTTATCCAGTAGCATTCTACCAAGCTATGCAATTTTTTCATTGACCTAGAAAACTTGAGTTCTTGGAAAACTCCAGGTGGACTACACCATATAAATACAAAAACAAAGCCACATTATTCTCACAGACACATGTCTTTAAATAAAAGTGCATTCATTTTTCCTTAATATTATTAAAATAAGAATTTAAATTTCCATCTTTACAAGCCTGATTTGATAAATCTACAGTGTATATATGAACTAAATTATCACTCCATGCTCTGTAAATGGGAGAAGGACTCGGCAACCCACTCCCAAAAATCAATCCACCATTGAAAACCCTATGAATAGCAGAGAAGTACTGACAATAGTATTTTGCCTGTTGTACATAGGGTCGCTGTGAGTTGAACACTGACTCGATGGCACCTAACAACAACACAATTCTGTAAGTATATGCCATTAAAATACTAGTTTAAAAAATTTCCATCTCTCTCTACTCATTGTTAAAAGTTGATTCAAGTAGACTGGATGAACCTTGTTGTTGTTGTTAGGTGCCTTTGGGTTGGATCCAACTCATAGCTACCCTACGTACAACAGATGAAACACTACCCAGAATTGTGCCTGGCCCTGCACTATTGTCAGTGCTTCTCTGTTATGTATAGGGTTTTCAATGGCTAATTGTTTCAAGGCATGGGCTGCTGGGTCCTTTTCTTAAGCCTACAGCACCTGGTATTCCCAGGCGGTCTCCTATCCAAGTACTAACCAGGCCCAACCATGCTTAGTTTCCAAGATCAGACACCAGGGTGATATGGCTGTAGATGAATGAACACTGTTCAATTCTATCTTTACAAAGTACAGGACATGTGGAAACCAAAGTAGAGAAGGTTTTGTCTTTTTGTCTTTTATTTGCTTTTTAATCAGTGCTGGGAGGCAAGTGCTCTGAGCTACACCTCCAGCACAAGTTCTGTCTTCTGATTGTGTCTAGATAAAGTCAGCATTTGAAATAGTTGTCTGGAAAATCCAGTCCTGAGACCATGAATGTGTTTCTCTGTGAGTCAAGCTTAGTATCAAGAAAGGCCCTAGGCCAGGCTAGTGGTGTCCACCTGCAATCCCAGCACTTTGGAGGCAGGAGGATCACAGGTTCAAGGCTAGTCTGGACTACACAGTGAGATGCTGTCTTAAAAAATAATTAACACACACACACACACACACACACACACACACACACACACACACAAATTAATTCATGATCCTTCCATAGAGATTTTTCATGACATCCAACAATTTAACCAGACTGTATACATCAACATCTACTCAAGGTAGAGTTTATAATTTGAAAGTGTCAGAGCTCAGAGCTAGCTGAGTTGTTCTCCATAGAGAAAGTAGATTCTCAACCATTCAGATCTCCCTTCCGCAGCTGGGCCATTTAATTGAGCCCTTTGGAAACATCACAGCCCAAGTTACACTCCCAAAGAAGAAAATGCCCAAGGACTTGAAAAGAGAAAGCATTTTGCACCTGCTAAGCCCAGCCAGAACCACTCACACATGAGTGGTAGTAAAGGAAGGAGCCAAAAATGGCTTGTAAGCAGGCAGCCCCCCGGGGAGGGCAAGGCTGGGGCTGCAGCTAGAAATTGTACTTCCTTTGGTCTGGGTCAATAATATGCAGATCACAGCTCCCCAGCTGCAAACAGATCAGTTCACATGCCAACTGTTGCTGCTGAAGCCCTCCATTTCTCTTCTAAACATACTTCACCTCTTTTTCCAGGGCAGTACCAAGTGATGCTTTCATTCAATGGAAAATGCCATTATGGCCCCTGGCACACTTAACTATAAGAACCACTGATACGAGGCCAGATTCAACCACTCTGATGTTCCTGGGAATGACTTTTGCTCTCATCCTCTATGGGCCCCTTAGCAAACTGGGACATTTACCTAGTTATAGAGCCATTGACCATGACAGGGCAGAGGAGAGAGAATGGGATTTCCTAATCTGTTCCTATGCAGTTCACATCAACTTGTCCAGAGAATGTTTCTGGGGATGTAGCTCAGTGGTAGAAGAGCTCTCACTTATATGCATGAGGTCCTGGGTTCCATTCCCAGCACCAAGAAAAAAAAAAAAGGCAATGGAATGGAAAGAACAGGGAGATCATGTGTAGGTCAGGCAAGGAAATATCATGCCTCGCCTTCACCTATATCCCTTTGTCTAGAACTCAATCATATGGCCTGTTTGGAGAAATGTACTCTGTGGGCTGAAAAAAGAGAAAAAGAAAAATGCTTTGATGAAGAGCTAACCACAAAAGCTAAAGAATTCAGTATTTGAGAACTCAAGAACACGTCTCTCAACAAAAGCTTGTGAAGCATAAATTGTTTTTGTTTTAAAAGACTATATGTCCATAGAATCATGCATGCACATTAACTAAAATTAAGTTTTGAAGAAAACTTTTACTCCAGCATCTAAGATCAGTAAGTGTTTTAATCAGCCATAGGGAGATAGATATAGGCAGGGGCTGTGGTGCATGTCTATAATCCCATCTACTCCAGAGGCTGAGGCAGAAGGATCAAGAGTTTGAGGCCAGAGGCAGCCTTGTATCAAGATAAAAAATAAAAATGAGTGGGATAGCTTAGTGGTAGAGTACTTGCCTAGCACCCTCAAAGCCCTGGGTTCAATCCCTCAGCATTGCAAAAAAAGAAAAAAGAAAAAACAAAGGAGAGGGATACAAATTAATTCATAATTTTCTGGCAGTGAATGTTTTGACATGCAGCAATGTAGACAAACCTCTAAAAATCAACCACTAAAGACGGAGTCAGTAATGTGCAAGGGTCAAGATTACGTCCTCTTATCGGAGAAGTATGTGAAAAGGGCCCTGAAGAGTACCTTCTCACTTAGATAGACCTTGTTTGTTTGTTTGTTTGTTTGTTTGTTTGTTTTGTAGTACTGGGGGTTGAACCCAGGGTCTCGTGCCTGCATACTTTGCATGTGCTGGACCACTGAGCTGCGCCCCCAGCCCACTTTTTTTTACTTTTTGAGACACGGTCTCCCTAAGTTATGCAGACTGTGTCTGTTCTCGAACTTGCGATCCTCCTGCCTCTACCTCCCAAGCCGCTGGGATTACAGGCATGTGCCACCACGTCCAGCAACCTTTTTGGTTTTTGGTTTGGGAGTTTGGACAGTACTGGGGATGGAACCTGAGGCCTTGGCATTCCAGCCAAGCTCTCTGCCACTGAGCTACACTCCTAGCCCCGCTTATTGTTTTAAGAGAACTGTGTGCCCCTGAAGCCACAAAGCAAGCACCCTAGTGCACAGGTTCTTTAATGTTACTAGCAGCAAAGCATACAACTGTCCTAGTGAGCGTGACTACCCTCGGAGCATAAATATCTAACTCTCCATCAACACTTGCCCACATCTTTTGAGCCAGTGATGACTTCTCTCTCCAGACCCTTTCAGCAGCAAGAGAAGGAAAAAAGTCTAACGAGGACAGTGGCAATTCTGTGAACACTTTTCTGTATGCATGAGCCAGGCAGTGACAAGACAGAGCAAACTCCAGCCCCTCCAGGCCTGAGCCCAGTGTCCTGCTCATTGGCTCCATCTGAAATGTCCGGGTGCATAGGGAAGTATTGGCAACTGACGTTCTGAACACTCTGAGGAGGTAACTGATTGCATTCGCAAGCAAATTTTGGGCAGATAAAAATAAGGTGTCTGAGGCAGGAAAACATTGGTCTTATTTTTCTGGTTTGTTAAATGTGGTTCAAGAAAATGTCTCTTTTGCTATGTTAGCAGTCCTTCCTCACCGCGCCCCTGTGTTAGCTTTCTTCTTGACCTTCTGCAAAAAATCAGAAAAAGAGAACCTGAGCTGAGCATAAAGGCTGGCATGTGCCCAGTGCTCATTTCAGTTCCACAAATACAAAGCATCCCTCTTACATGCAGGGAAATGTATGCCGTATTGACGCTACAACATGGTCCCACCTTAAAGGAAGCCACACTTTTTCTGAGAAAGCAAAGATGATATACTCTTGC
>VMDO01031350.1:0-20216 GCA_007922755.1 Pedetes capensis
AAAAATAAAAAGGAGTCTAAGGGTACACCTTAGTGGTAGAACACTTGCAAAGAATGGCTGAGGCCCTAGGCTCAACCCCCAATACTGGTAAATAAATAAGAAAAGAAAAATACATGCAAACAAAAATATATAATTTTAAAGTGCAAATATATTACAGCATTGAGGGTTAGTTCTGATGGTAGAGTGCAGCTCTGGACTCTAGAGGCCGTAGGTTCTAATCACAGCACCACACAAAAAAATAAATAAAAACAAATAAAATAAAGGGAGAAGGATGTGGCAGCCCACTCCTGAAGCAATCCTGAAAAGCAATCAACCATTGAAAACCCTACAAGGGTCACCATGAGTCTTAATGAGCTTGATGCCTCTTAACAACAATATAATATTACAATTTCAGTGAGAGATAAATGAAAAATGGCCCCTGTTAAAAGAGTATTTAATATTAATATGGAAATATGTTCAAGAAAATAGTACTAGGTACATATGTGTTAGATACATGTAATTGTTTATGTATGGAAATAGTTTGTTGTTGTTAGGTGCCGTCAAGTCGGTATCCGACTCATAGCGACCCTCTGTACAACAGGGGAAACACTATTGTCAGTGCTTCTCTGCTGCTCATAGGGTTTTCAATGGCAGATTGATTTTTGGGAGGGGGTTGCCAGGTCCTTCTCCCAAGCCTACAGCTTCTGGTGTTCCCAGACGGTCTCCCATCCAGGTACTAACCAGGCCCGACCCTCCTTAGCTTCCGAGATCTGGACGGGATCGGATGCCACAGGGCTACCGCTGCAGGCATGGAAATAGTAGAGAAGCTCAAAATTAAACTAGTAACTTTGCACCTGAACTGTTTATTAGGTATTAGAACTAGTTATCTTGGTTTTAATTATCCACAGCTTAAATTTTTAATATGCTTTAGAATTTACTTTTTATAATTTAACATGAAAAATAACTTTGGGCTTAAATAGAAGCAAATTTGGTCAAGGTTGGTGTAGAGTCCAGTTTTGGAATTTCTCTCTGAGGGGTAATAGATGTTGGAATAACTTCCTGGAATCTCATTTTTAGCCAGTTGACTTAATGTAAAATGTAAATATTCATTACAAATAATTTCTTCAAATATTTGAAAAATCATTGTATGAGTTATTAGTCAACAGTACAGATAGTCCAATTTGTGAATGGTGATGTCAATGTGTGAACATTTTAGTAAATTTAATACTAACTGTTTTATAATTGTTCTAATAGTAACTGTAGTTTTCCCTTCCATATGATATAGTGGACTGAGAAAGACCTAAATTGGAGAGTCAGATATGTCATTTAATGAATTTACCCCTCAAATAAAAAAAAAAAAAATCGAATGCGAAGATTACAGGAAGAACTTAGTGAGGAATTCATGCTGTTGTTATATGACACTGAATAGAGTCCAACTCTTAGCAACCCTATGTACAACACAACAAAACACTCCTCAACGCTGTGCCATACCCAGCACTATTGTCAGTGCTATTCTGTTATTCACAGGGTTTTTGATGGCTGATTGTTTCAGGAGTGAGCTGTCAGGCTCTTCTACCTACCCACCAGTACCTGGTGTTCCCAGGTAGTCTCTCTTGCAAATACTAGCCAGGCCCCAACCTGCTTCCAAGATCTTATGGCATGGGACACCAGGATGATATGGCTGTAGAATGGGAATTCAGAGTAGGCATTATTTATTACAGTTAAATGGATATATAAATATTTTGAAAAAAATATATGTGATTTTAAATCTTTGCATTAAATACAATATAAGGAAATCATCAATCATTAAGTTGCATTTATTTAGACATTGTTACTAATTGATTAATTTTAAACATAAACACTGAAAGTAATGGGGCAATATCACAAAATAAATCATTTCCTTAAATTTTGTATACAATCAGATTATAACTAGAGGAGTATTGATTTTATAATTTTAGGTATCATAAATATAGAATAATTGTCAAAAGACAGTCTCTTAAAATAAATATTTAATAATAGTGCATAACACTGCTATTCTGATCCATAAAGGATTAGTGTTTGGCAATCTGTAATAACAATGACAGGTTGATAGGGGAGAAAGGTAGAATTTTGTACTACTTGGGCTACAGGAAATTTTTTCCCTTTTATAGAATACTGCTTATATCAGTGAACAAAAAGAAAGAAAAATAAAGGAAGGCAGACAGGAAGGAAAAAAGGAAATGAGAAACAGTTTCATAACTGTGAATTTCAAAATTAGACATACTTTCTCATCCAGTCCCAGGGAGACTACTTTAACTTTTGTAGGATCATTCTGCTTCTTCCCTCACATGTATATGAAATATAGGAACAGAGAAGAATGAATGCTATCTGCAATTATCTATGCTCCCCAAAAGAAGGAATATTAAAAGGAAAGAGCTACCTTTACTGGACTTCTTATACTAAATTCACCTTTAATAAAGTCACTGTTTACTGAAGGTGAATTTAGTATAAGAAGTCCAGTAAGAATGGTTGAGGTTTAGCTCAGTTGGTAGAATGCTTGTTCTGTGCACTATGAGGCTGTGGGGTTTGAACTCAAGCATCACAAAAATGAGAGATGGATTTGGCAACCCACTCCTGAAAACAATTCCAAAACTATCAGTCATTAAAAACCCGATGAATAGCAGATAAGCATGGACATAGTGCTGGACATGGCACAGTGTCCAGGAGTGTTTCATTCAGTTGTACATAGGGTTTCTAACAACAGCAACAACAACAACAACAACAGCAACAACAACAACAACAACAGCAACAACAACAAATCCATGAATGAAAAAAGTGATAGAGGCTACTACTACAATGATAATGGATGGAATATCTCAAGGAATGTAACATCTAGGATGGGGATTTAGTGTTTTCTGCAATACCTCTCCTATTGAGCAAGCAAGTATAATGAAGTTTTATGAGGACAGTGATAATTTTGGGATTGAACCAGGATAATAACCTTTTATTCTCTATTGGTAAATGTTGGTGGGGTATGGAATAATACAGCATTGGCTTTTGCCATTAATAACCCTTGTCTAAGAATATATGATAAAGTATGACAAGCAAGGTGCCTGCCATGAACTTTCCAGGCTTTGGTAGGTATAGCTGAAGAGATTAAATAGAAAAGAAATTACTGTTTCCTCTGTGCACTACAGGACACTTCAGCAATGTCAGCATACATGCTGACTCCAGGAGAGGTGACAAGATAGGAGAAGACATTCTTCCTCTCTGGGTTGATCTTGATCTCATTTGATCTAAAAAGTCTTAATTTCTTGAAGGCCAATTAGGTATGGAAATCAGTCAGACATTTTGTTGCTGTGACAACCACCTGAAAGAATAAATTTAAAGGAGAAAAGAATTATTTTGGCTCATGGTATCAGAGGTATCAGCCCATGATCCCTTTTTCCCATAGTTTTGAGTCTGAAGTGAGGCTGAACACCATGTGAGGAAGTGAATGGCAGAGCCAATCTTCTCACAGGCAGGAAGCAGAGAGAAAGAATGCCCATGCTGATGGCTTGGTCTTTTTTCTTCTTTGAATTTCATCCAGGCCCCCAGCATACTGGACGGTGCCACTTGCATTCATGGCAGCTCTTCCCCCCCTTAGGTAATCCTCCCTGGAAACACTCTCAAAGGCACACCCATAGGTGTGCTTTTCTAATCTTCTCGGGACTCTCAGTCCACTCAAGTGGACCGTCAAGATTAACCATCACAAGTTTGGACTGTGTAGCAGAGACTGCTCAGCTCTTTGCTGCCAAGAAGCAGGGAGAATGTGCACCTGTGCTAGCAGCCCTCTTCTTTCTTCTCATTCTATTCCATCAGGGCCCAACATCCTCTTACATGCTACCACCCAGATTCAGGGTGGCTCTTTCCCCCTCATATTGTATTTACTGTCCCATATGTTAATCATCTATGGAAACACCCTCACAGACATATACAGAAGTGTGCCTTACTAACTTTTAGGCATTTCTCAATCCAATCAAATTGACAATCAAAGGTGATCATCACCAGTCCCCACATGTCATCTTGAAACCCAAACAGGACTCCTTTTACATTATGTAATATCCAAATAAATGCAATAACACAGTTATGATTCCAGCTATTACTATATACCTATCCCAGATAAAACTTAAAGTATATTCTTCCCCCTTATCTTAATAGTGCCAATATTCAGAAAAGTTCAATCTGAAGTTTCCTCTGAGACTCAGAGTAAACTTTTAGTACCTGTGAAATGCACAAAGCAAGTTATCCACTTAAAAATTAGCATTCCAAGAAAAAGAGAGAGGATCATAGAAAGGAGGGGTGGGACAAAAAGGAGACTGAAACTCAAGAGGAAAATCATTAAGTCCTATGGCTCTGTATCTGGCCCCAGGGCATGTGATGGCATGATTTGAGCTCCAGTGGGCTTGGACAGTGCTCCCTCCATGGCCTTGGCAGCTACAGCCCAAATGACCTCACTTTGGCCTGGCTCTACTCATTGCCTGAAGTTTTCCTTGCAGATGTTCCCTACTCCTGGCCTCTACAACTTTCTGAGGTCTCCACTGGATTGTCAACTCCACTCACACAGCTTCACACATCACCTCTCAAGGGCAGCATACAGACTTTCTTACTATGCTGCGCTTTGCCTGGCCTCCCAGGCCTTCCTTGGAAATCTGGGTGGAAGCCTCCATGACCCCCCAATGTTTGCATTCTGGGTGCCTGCAAATTCAGCTTCCTGTGGAAGACACAAAGGTCTTCTAGGCCTCTAGGACCGTGACAGCTGGGCTTCCAAGTGCCAGGGTAGCTGAATCTGAGAAAACACCTCCTTAGGGAACCCTGTATAAGCAAGTCACCCAGGTATAGTTCTCTTCTTCGAGGAAAGTCTTTGTTTACATTTTTGCACATTTCAATCTACAATTGGTGAGACCTCACAGATTCATAAGGCATTTTCAAGGTTTCTTTCCGATTGTCCTGATGCAGCAAACTTAGCTTCTTCTTGTGTGCACTAATCTCTTTACCAGGGTTGGGGTTTAGCTCAGTTGATAGAGTGCTGGCCCACACTCTCTGAGGACCCAGGTTCGATCCTTAGCACTGAAGAAACAGGAGAAAGACATGGCAATCCATTCCCAACACAATTCTGAAAACAGTCAGACATTGAAAACATGGCAAGGGTCACTATGATTGGGACCCAACTCAATGGCACCTAACAATAAAAACCTCTTTATTAAGTAGCTGCTGTGCTGAACCCTCCACAGTGGCAAACTTACAGGCTTTTTTGTTCCTTCTCTGGCCAGATCACAAATTTTCTGACTCTTTCCCTCTACTTATAAGTTCTATTTTTAAATCATTCTTTTGCACTCTTTTGCACTATTGTCAGTGCTTTTCTGCTATTCATAGGGTATTCAATGGCTGATCATTTAGGAATTGTTTTAGAAGTGGGCTGCCATGTCCTTCTCTTGTTTTTGTAGTGCTGGGAGTCAAACCCAGGGCCTCAGAGTGAGCAGAGTAAGCACTCTACGTACTGAGCAAAACCCCAGCCCCTTTGGGCTGTTACATTTAAGTCAGCCTTCAACAAACCTCAGGACAGGGATGCAAGGAAGCCCAATTCTTTTATGAGACAATGATGTCCTTAACCAGTTCCAGTTAGAATCCTCAATCCCATCTGAAACCTTATGAGAAGACACTTTTCTCATTCCAATTAACATTCTGGTCTTTTGAGCTCCCACCAGGATCATTCAGTAAGGTGCGCTTATAGCAATTGAGGGCTTCTCTTTCCTACATCTACATATTTTTCCAAATTCCACCTTACAAACCAGTTTCCATGGCTTTTGTATCACATGGTTAGGAATGATCCCATTTTTGTGGTGCATATTCCCTGTGTTAGCTTTATTGTTGCTGTGAAAAACACATAATGAGAACAATGTAAAGGAACAAAGGTTTATTTGAGTTTTAGTGGATTGGTCAGCTGGCTTCATTGCTGTTCAGGTCATGGCAAGGCAGAAATATCATGGAGGAAAGCCATGCAAAGGGAAAGCTATCCATATCATGGCAACCAGGAAGCAAAAGGAGTATACACCCATACCACCAGGCTTCTCACTTCTTCTGCATTTATTGTATGCAAGTCCCTGGACTCAATTGGATGCATTCAAAGTTGTTTTTCCTCCCTTTAGTTACTCTTCCACATATCAATCATCTCTGGAAACACACACACACACACACACACACACACACACACACACACACACACACGTGACTTCTTAGGCACCTGCCAATCCAGTCAAGTTGACAATAAAGATTTATCATCACAGTATGCATCCTTTGTAAAAGCCTCTCTGACTCTCATAGAAAGCATTTATATGCTTTTCCTTTGATTATACACATTATAGTGTATATTTCTATTACAGGACTTATCAAATTATAACGTTGTATGATACACTTTTCCCTTGGGTGAAAAAGTATGTTTCTTTCAGTACCATAAAACCTGTCCTTTACAGTCTTTCAAAAATTGTGTGGTTCCAGGCACAGTAGCTCATACCTGTGATCCCAGGGACTTGTGAGGTGGAGCCAAGAAGATTGTGAATTTTAGGCCAGAGGCAGTATGAAAAAATTAGCAAGACCTTGTCTCAAGGTAAAAATAAAAATAAAAATAGACTGAGAGTGCAGCCCAGTGGTAGAGCACTTGCAAAATATGTGTGAGGCCCTGGGTTCTACCACTAAGTACTACAAAAAGTTATGTGTCCCCCATATTATACATTTGTAAATATTTAATTAATTAATTGAGCAATAATACAATGAAGAAGAAAGGAGACAGCATTTTGCTGAACTGGGCAAAGATTTTTTTTTAATAAGGCAGCCATTAGGGCTATATTTTAAAAATACAATTTCAATGAGTTATAATTGATTCCATAAAACTACACATATTTAATATATCTAAATTGGTGAGTTTGTACATGTGCAGGTACCTGTGACACCCTCATCACAGTCAAGATAACAGATACATTTATCATCTCCAGAAGTTCCCTTGTGATTCTTTGTTTTTTATTGTGTACTTGCTATTTTATTCACTGTTGTTGCTGCTGTTGCTGTTATGTGCCACCAAGTTGAGTACAACTCATAACAACTCTATGTACAACAGAATGAAATACTCCCCAACAGGGCGCCATGTCAAGCACTATGTCAGTGCTTCTCTACATATATTTTTTGATAGCTGATTATTTTCAGAGTGGGCTATCGGGTCTTTTTCCCATATTTGTGGTGTTGGGATTTAACCCAGGTCCTCAGAGCTCACAGAGCAGCACTCTATCAACTGGGCTAAACCCTACCCCTTAGTCACTGAAAGAACAATGAAATAAGATCTCTCTTAACAATTTTTAAGTCCACAACATAGTATTGTTAGTTATAGGCACTATGTTGTACAACACATCTCTAGAAATTACTCATCTACATAATTCAAACTCCATATCTATTTGGCTAAAACTTGACATGTGTAATTCTACCCAGCCTCTGGCAACATCAGCCTATTATCTTCTTCTCTGAGTTGACATATCTGAGATGCCTCCTCTAAGTAGAATCATACAGTATCATCTCTGATTGGATTATTTCTTTTTTCTTTTCTTTCTTTCTTTTTTTTTTTTTTTGTGGTACTGGGGTTTGAACCCAGGCCTCACACTCACATGCTCTGCAAGTGCTGGACCACTGAGCTTCACCCTCAGCCACCACCACCACCCCTTTTTTTTTCTTTTTTGAGACAGGGTCTTGCTAAGTTATACAGACTGCCTCTGGTCTCGAATTTGTGATCCTCCTTCCTCCACCTCCCAAGCCACTCGGATTACAGGCGTGTGCCACAGCACACAGCTGATTGGATTATTTCAATTATAATGTTCTCCAAGTTCATCTGTTGTTGCTGCAATTGGTGTTCCACACTCTTCAAGAGAATTTAAACACAGAAGAATGGAATAAGAGCACACAAAACAGTGGGAATAAAATGATGGGAAAAATAGATGTAATTATATGTAGGAAATTCTGAGGAGTTCAAGTTGATCATTCTATAAATTTGGAGTGTAAAATAAAGAAGACAAAAGTAGACAGCATTCAAAATAACAAGCTGAAAAATAGGGTAATATACACTTTACCTAATGAAGAGACACTGAATAGGAGAGAGAGAGATGACCAAGGTTGTATTTCAAGACGAATTTAAATTTGATAGGTCATTTAGAAGTCTTATGTAATAAAACAGTTCAGGTGAGGAGCAATAAGGACCTGAGTTACTGGATTTATTAGACCTTTGGGCATAATGGTCACAGGCATGGAGATCACAGCATCCATTTTGAGATATCGTATTGAGATACAGTAAGTGAATGTGACATTTGTTGGTCATTTTACTCATCAGTTTGAAACCCTTCAATGGTTGTCATCCAGTGGACCTAGCATAAATTTCAGAGTCTGTATCTTGGTCTGCAAAATATGTAATGATTTGGCCCTTTTCTGAAATCTTCTATCATCTTATGTCACTCCTGCCCCTTGTACTCTTATTATGTCTATAATAATTTCTACAAGGGCGTTTACACAGATAATAGATTAAAATTCATCTGGGGTACGTATTTTTTCCATTGCTAATATCTATGTACCTTGAAGTTCCAACTGACCTAGCCATTCCTCAGAAGAAACTCCTGAATTTCCCCTTTGGATAGCATATCTTTTGGTCCTTTAGTACTAATGTTTTTTTATAGCTAGTATCCTATATGTACTTCCTGTATGTGGGCATGTGTGCACATATGTGGTTGTTTTATGAAAGTAAAATTATAAGAGTCTCCTTTCCCTCTTATAACACCATGGATGCTGATATGATTTTGTTTGTTTTTGTTCAGCTTTTCAGTATTGGAATTGAACCCAGGACGTTGTGCATGTTAGATAAATGCTCTGCCAGTGAGATGTATGCCAAGCTCCTTTTCTATTTTTTTCTTTCATTTTGAAATAGAGTCTTGCTAAGTTGTTCAAGCTGCTTATCCCCTCAAACTTCATGCTTAAAGCTGCCTCTGACCTCAAACATCCTCCTGCTTCAGCCCAGGTGTGCCCCACAGTTCCCTGCTAATGCAGGGATTTTGTTCATTTAACTCATCATGCATAAAGCCCCTAGGTGTAGTGAAACATTTGGCACTGAGAAGGTGATCAATAAGTCTCTTGTAGTGAGTGGGAGTGAGGAGCCAGGAACTCCGTCATCTTTTAATTTAAAAGTAGGAAATATCTCTCTGCATCTTCAGTTTTATTTCCAGAAAACTGGAAGCTTTCAGAACAATTCAGAGGTTGGTTGGTTGGTTGGTAGATTGATAACTGATTAATGAATTATTTATCTTTATCAGCATAGCAACACATTTCATGTAGAGTTGGAGCCAAGAAATTACCATATACCCAGAAACACAGAGAGAAAAAGAGGAGTTAACTAATAACATTTGTAAAGTAATATGAAGTAACTTAATCTGAATTTATGAAAAGGAGAAATAAAAGAGAATAAATCTGAAAACAGAAATAGATGACAAATATTAACAAGACTTGCTGAGGGAAGGGATGTTGTATGGTAACATTTAAATGGGTCTGTTAAATCTCTGATAGCAAAAGACATTACAGAAAATATGTAGCTAAATAATAGACTCTGCAACTATGACAAGGGAGCTGTAACTGGAACTCATATTGAAGATTACCCATACTAAAATTGTAGAATTAGAATAATGTGTTGCCAATATGTCCATGCTACTCCTTAAATTGCCACCTATTTCCCTTCAGTGCCATTCTCAGTCTCTAAAGCCTTGGTTCTGTCATTCAACACTTGGGGCATTACATTTTTAACCATGTTGAACAAGTAGGAATTTGTTGTAGACAAGCACACAGCAATTTTACTTTTCCACAAAACTTTTAAAACCATGTATTAGACATTTTCATTTTGGCCCTTGATTGGAATTTTATGTAGGTCTCATAGTTTTTCTATTCTGTGTCAATCACAAGTAGAGTCTCATTTCAATAATTAAACAATCCGTTTTTGTCTTCTATGAAAACTTTATTTTTAAATTCAGTTAAAGTTTCTTCCCAATTCCAGCTCAGTCTAAACTCAAATCTAAAGCCCACAGATGGAAAAAAAATCTGCTTCTTTTTCCTTATTTCTTTCTCTTCATACCCAGTTGTACATCTACTATTTTAGCCTCCTCTGGGTTGGAGTTTGTGTTTTCGGGGAGGAAGGAACAATAATGTGCCAAATGATTCTTAACTGGTAGATTTGTTTTTTGGGGTTTTCACAGCCTTTCCATGAAAAATGTACAATTGATGGATCTTGCTCTTTAATTTCTGATCTACTTGGAGTTCCCTTGATAGGAAACTGTTTCCTATGGTAGATAGCTTTCTATTAAGGCCTCAGTTTCCAAGCTTCCAGAAATCTTCTTTTAAGTCCTCTGAGTAACCATTTAAGGTAAGTTCTTTATGATAAATCTAGATACATTTTTCATCCACTTCTCTCTTTGGTCCATGAACACATCTGTTTCATAAAACAGGAATACATCATCCCTGTGCTGTCTCTCTTCATTCCATTACCAGACAATGGCAGCCCCAGGGACTCCTTGTGGATTAAGACTTCCCTGGCCAGAGTTAAATGGTGTCCCTGTGTCCTTGAACTTCAGGGAAGACACAACAAGCTGTCATTGCAAAGTTCTTCTCATAAAGATATTGTCTTAAAGCTTCTTCATGTTTGAACAAAAGGGAAAAATTTACTTCTCCATTTTATGAAAGGGCTGGGATTTAGCTCAGTTGGTAGAGTACTGCGCTGCAGTCTCTGAGGTCCCAAGGTCAATTCCCAGCACCACAAAAAATGGGAGAAGGATCTGGCAATCCACTCCCAAGGCAATCCTGAAAGAGTCAGCCATTGAAAACCCTATGAGGGTCGCTATGAGTCGGATACCGACTCAACAGCACCTAACAACAACAACAACAATTTTATGAAAAAAAAAATTGGAGCTAAAAATTTGAAACCATCTTTTCTAGCTAGACTTTACTGCCTTCAATTCTTATGCAGATCAAAGAGAACAGAATCCATTTCACAGTCTAAATATGCCTTTTACAAGTAGTTCACTTCTTCAGTTTAGAACTTCAAGATACTCTTCAATTTTTCTTGACTTTGGGGGGATTAGCCAAAAATAAAACTGAAAAAAATCAATTTTAACTTTCTGTTAAATATTGTACCATTAAGAAAAATTAAGTTTTAATTTCTTGGTGTTCCCCATAAGTGTGCTTCTTTTGATTACATAAATACTTATATATGCTATTTTTAAATAGCTTCTTGCTATATACATATAGAACCTATGCTTTTGGTTATATTTGTTAATGCAAGATATGCATCAAATCAGATTACCATAACCTAACTAAAAATATCAAATTAATTTTGGTAATTTTATGGACAAAATGTTATTCTTTGATACTTATTTTCTCCACATATAGCCTGGTCAATGTAATAAAAAGATAGAGGCATGTTTTTATTAATGCCAGTAATTAGTGCATACTCTAATTCCAAAACATGTCTCTCAGCTTGTTGTGATGTGTGGGCTTGCATGTTGCTGTGATACTGAAATCTATTCCACTAGTGTTTTAGATACCTACTGGGTCACCTATGTTGGACAGGTTTCAGTTGTGCTTACAGACTAGACAGTCTAGGGAGAAGGATTTGGTAGCCCATGTCTCAAAGAAGTAGCCATTGAACCCTATATGAATAACAGAGAAGCACTGTCAAATATAGTATTGGAAAATGAGCCTCCTCAAGCTGGAAGGCATTCAAGAAATGACTGGAGAAAAGTTGTCTCCTTAAAGTAGACCATAATGACAGGAATGGAGTATAAGACCTTAGGATCTCTTTTTCCTAATGTGGCACAATTCAAAATGAGAAGAAATATAGTGGCTGCTATAATGAGCTCAAACATAAAAAAGATCATGTGCACAGCACAGTGTTGGATAGTGTTTTGTTCTTTTGTACTTAGGGTCACTATGAATTTTGGATCTGAGAAAAACAACACACTTCAATTATTATTTAACTTCTATTTCCAGAATATACTTGCATGAGTACTGGTGAGCATGTGGGGTGTGTGTGTGTGTGTGTGTGTGTGTGTGTGTGTGTGTGTGTGTTACATGAGCTTTCCAAGTAACTTATTCTGTTCTGTTACTCAAATTATAGTATGTCTGGGAAGTGATTTGACAATTGGTCACAAAATTTTATGGGGATCTATGAAAAAACTGTTTCATATATTCAAATCATTTACTTTTTATTCCTTACTGCATATGATTAAAGCTTTCTAGAGATTAACTTACAGAAAATATAATTTGTAACAAGTTCTATATATAAGGGAAACAAGTTCCTAACTTGGTAATAATTTTTCTAAAAGGTAAATTCTCAAGTATATGTAATAAAGTTGAGAGTGTATGCTATTCCATTTTTGAAAACTAGAGATAGTGAAATAAAAATCATTAGTATTCTGAAGAAGTGACCAATTCAGTCTTTCCTATTACCTTGCCTAAGAGAAACATGAGTTCTCATAAACAATTTTAATAAGTAAATCATTACTAAAATTGATAGACCAACTATGAAATTAGCTCCAAATTTTTATTTCCATCGTCATCAGTATTCTTTGATTTGATTCACTAATAAGCTTTCCCTATGATTTTGAAGTCCAAATGAATTTCTACTAAGAGTCATACAAGTTAGAAAATCAGATTGCTGATGTCATTAAAATACACTTTGTAAGTTACATATTTTGTAATTACCAATCAATGCAACACAGTTTTGAAGAATATTTTAAAATCAGGAAGTTATATGCACAGAGATAAATGATAAGGTAGGGATAAAAGTTGTCACTTCTATAAACCAGTAGAAAAAGAAGTAAATGCAATTGTGCAGATTGCTCTAGTTTTATAACTTATGTCACATTTATTTTCTGATTAGAGTCTCAAAACATTATTCAAAAAATTTAGAATGTAGACTCGGTATATTTTACCATGTCATAATTGGGGATGATAAAAATAACAGAAAACCAACACATGAACTACTTTCTCTATTAAAAAAGAATGCTGTGCCTCTTACAGTTTTGAGGAACTGATAAGAGGAGCTCTTTTTATTTACATTAAAGAATTCTTTTTCATATATATTCAGAAAATTGTGAAAGGGGAAAAATCCTGAGTGAATTTAAATCTAAAATATGACTTGTTCATCAATAATACATCATTTATAGTAACCAAAACCCAAATTGCACTAAAACACCTTAAGGAAACAAAAAATAATTTAAATGGGGTATTTGTCTAAGGTCACCAGATATTTGTTTGCTTCGGGCACTTTCATATCAGAGTTAAACAACAATATATTTCTCGCCATTTTTCTCTTTTCAGTATTTCTCTTTGTGTATGGAACTTATTTTTTTCTTACTGAATGTGGCTAAAGGCATAGATGGAGAATATTGGCACAAGGAGTACTTTATAATATTAAAAGAATTCAATTTACTTAAAAAAAAGAAAAATTCTGCCTGACAGCGCATAACCCCATATTTCAAATTGACCTAACATAATCATTGATCACCTGCATGGTATAAGCGAAGCATGGATCCCTAAAGAAAAGCTACTAGGAAGACAAAAATTTTGTCTGCACTAAATTCGCAAAATGGACTATGGCTGCAAACTATACATGCTTTAAGTTTGTCAATTAGTGTAGCCCTGAAGTATGTTTGCAAATGTTATTAATACCATGAGAATACCATTCAGCATGCAATATGTGTATTAATGCCTGATGCTTTCATTTAGTAAAACAATTACTCCATGTGATATTGCCAAGTTTTCTGAATGGGAGATTGTGTTTAAGTCACTAGGAAGATCCTCAATATAGGTTTATTTCACATTAATTTAGGGTAGGAAAGTAGAAATAATTGATATGGCACTAAAGCTTTGAGTCCCTCAGCTATTTCAATCCCTTTCAAAACTGTAAGTCTACATGGTAACGGTATGTATTTTCTCCCTGGTTCCCTATGTACTCAAATATAGGTTTTGTAATGGGCCAGATGGTAAATATTTTCAGAATAGCAGGCACATATAGTCTGTCTGAAATACTCAACTGTGGTGATATATCATAAAAGAAATCACACATTGCTACTATAATTCAATTCAACTTATAAAATACATAAACAACTTCTCCTAATATGTGCATATTTTTGGCATGAAGGTGTTTATGGACAAATGATCATGGTTGTGGTCCAATATAAATCTATGAGCACTGGATTTTGAATTTTATAGACTTTATCATGTCATGGAGTATCTTTTGCTTTTTCTCTTGACAAGCATTTAAAAATATAAAGAACATCCTTTGCTGTGGACTGTATAATAGGCAACCAACCAAATCTATCTAATGCATTATTATTTGCCAATCCCTGTGAAAAAGGACACCCTCAAGATCTCAGATCTTTAATTTATGAAAGAAATGGGCTCAAATATTACTTAAAGTATTATACTTTTACTTTGAATTTTTATTATGAATTTCCAGATATTTTATCATATATACACTAATACTTTATACATGATATTATATAATATCATGTGCTTATGTGTTTTATTATGTTTATTTCTAAAAGGATTTTTATGCTGTCAAATGTTGCCACTCACATATTAAGTGGTCAAAAATCTTTACTGAATGATAGTTATTCAAAAAATACAGTGAACTGACATTTTCTCTATTCATGCTTGCCATTTTTCACAATGTCATGATTTATATAGAAAAGATGTATCACAGGGCTAAATCTATTAAATTCAAAACTCAATATTTTACTAATCGCTTCAAATAATCACAGATAAATCTGTTTATACTCTTTTATTTACCTTAAATACTTTTAAATTTTTATTTCTCACCTTTTCTCTTTTAAACTTTGAGTTTTACAGAGTAAACTTTTTATGAAAATCTTTGACTTAAACAATCTTTATTTCCGTCTAAAGTAGGAACAATTTTGTTCTAAGCTCTAATTATCACATGGTGTGTCATTAAGTCACTCACTAATTGAAATTTGAAACTGATATTATTTTGTCCAGTCCATTTATGTCATCATGCACTTTAGCAGTGCTTGCAACTTTAACATTTGGAAGTATAATATGAATATGATAAATTTTAAAATATTTGATTTAAATCAAATTCTACTATACTGTTTAAATAACTAAAAATCTTATATGATTAAAAGGAAACTACTAGCTCACATAGTAAAGAGTTTTTGACATCAAAGTCAACATTACAAGAGTACATGTGTCTAAGACAACCATTTATATAGACAGAGTCATGAAATCCTCCAAATTTATGTCCTTGAAGGTACATACCATGATAATAAGCCACTGAGAGATACACTTTGTAATAAAAATGGAGTATGTTTATGGATAGACTGAAAATTTATATTCTCTTACCCTATTTAGGCTGTTATAGAATTCCATAGAGTGGGTGGTATATACCAACCATGTGTTTTCATAGCTCTGGAGTGTAAGAAAGTCAAGATCAAGGTGACAGTGTATTCTGTGGGCAATAAGGGCCTACTTCCTGGATTGTAGACACCCATCTTCTCACTGAGTCTTCACATGGCAGAAGACGGAGGAGCCTCTCTGAGATCTCTTTTTAAGGACTCTAATACCAATCATGGGCTGGGACTTAGCTCAGTTGGTAGAGTGCTGTGCTGCAGTCTCTGAGGACCTGAGTTCAATTCCCAGCACCACAAGAATGGGAGAAAAGCCTGGCAATCCAGTCCCAAGGCAATCCCGAAAGAGTCAGCCATTGAAAACCCTATGAGGGTCGCTATGAGTTGGATACCGACTCCACGGCACCTAAGAACAACAACAACAACAATACCAATCATGGGCTGGGGTTTAGCTCAGTTGGTAGAGTGACACACTGCACTCCCTGAGTACCTGGATTCAATCCCAAGCACTGCAAAAATGAGAGAAGGATGTGACAATCTATTTCCAAAGCGATCCCAAAACAATCAGCTATTGAAAACTCTATGAGTGTTGCTATGAGTTGGTCCTTACTCGACAGTACCTAACAATAACAACAACAATCCCGATTATTAAATCACCAGTCTCATGTCCTATTCACTTCCCAAAGGAACCAAAATCATGATAACATCCCAAATCATAATAACATCACATTAGCCATTAGAATATGAACATATGAATGCAGGGAGGTTACAAACATTCAATGTTTTTATATTCACTGTACACATTGTATTCAATGTGTGTGTGTATATGTGTGTGTGTGTATGTGTGTGTTGTGTGTATGTATATATATATATATATATATATATACATATATATAATGCACATTGTATTTATATACATTATATTTATATACAATGTATACAATGTATTTGTATTTTGTGATTTCGCATTAGTTTGCACATAATTAATTAAGAAACCTACATAGTTTGTCAATGAGTAATACTTTTAAATTATTATAACTAACTGTGTTAGATCCATATGTAGAAAGTACAGTATCTTAAGTATGTGTGTTCAGAGAATGGCATGTTGCAGTGTTGAAATAGTTTATTTTAGAAAATACTTGTTCTTATTCATTCTCTTAAATTGTTCCCTGAAAAAAAAGTTCAAAAATAATTGATTTTCTTATTTTCTTACTGATTTATAGTTAGTAAGATTCTATAACTGAAAACATTTTTTGTAAGAACTTTTTATATTATGCTGTTGTTGTTGTTGTTAGGTGCCATCGAGTCGGTATCCGACTCATAGTGACCCTCATAGGGTTTTCAATGGCTGACTGTTTTGGGATTGCCTTGGGAGTGTATTGCCAGGTCCTTCTCCCATTTTTATGGTGCTGGGAATTGAACTCAGGAACTCAGAGACTGCAGCGCAGCGCTCTACCAACTGAGCTAAATCCCAGCCTCTTTTTATATCATATTACTTTACAAAAATAACCTAGAAAGAAAGCATATCCAATGCAATATTTTAATTATTTTGTAAACTTTGTTGTAACATAAAGTTGTAATTGCTTACATTTTAATAACTAGTGCCTTTAATAAATAGTATTTCCACTGCATACTACATTTATAATGGTCAGTAATTCCTTTTGTGTTTTCTTAATTCTTACTCTGAGCTTTTTTGCAAAATAATAAATTAAATATTTTAAACTCATTAAGGAATTGCAACTAAAGCTGAGTATTTCTGGTGGTTATCCTCAACATGCATTTTCTTTCCTCATAAAATGTTGGAGAAGTTACATATGAATTGAAAACTCAAGCAATTAGCCTTGACATTGTTCCATATGATAGATTAATCCTCTGAGTACAGCATATTCAACTACAAGGCAGCTAGAATCTGCTCTCTTAAGGATGCTCTTAGAGGAATTCTTTATGTGGTTTTGGGTGTTGATTTAACTTTAGCTGGATGTGAAGTTAATTTGACATTATGTTAGCACATTTCATTCCGGAGAAATTGATTTAGATAAAATTACTTAGTGTTTAAAATTATTATTCTCATTTTAGTAAATTTTCATAATTGCATTTTCAATGTGGAAATGATAGGCTTTACATAGTTTTGCAAGTTTATAATCTTGATGCATATAATAATATGTTGGGGATTTTTAAAATAATATTTCTCAGCTAGGGTCCCTCATAACAGCCTGAGGGGCTGACCCCTAGTTGACCCCAGGGCTCCCCTCACTCACTCAAAACAGCCCCTCCCATTGAGTGAGCAAAGATGGCTCCCGGCCAGTCTGACCAGCCTTAACCACCATAATTTTGATTGGCTCCCCTCACCACCTTGCAGGTAATAACTATCTCCTCTTGGCAGTTATGTCCATTTGCCCACTGTACCGGCCAGCTGTGTGCCCTGATTGGCTGAACCCCACCATGTGACCCCTCCAGGACCCTATAAAAGTAGGGCTCCTGGACCCCATATCCATCCCTGTAGCACCACCGATCCCGACCTCTCTGACCGTCTCCTGAACCTCATCACCTGGACCAGCGCTCCCTACTCTGGCAAGACCATCTAGCAAGCCGGCGAGACCAAGCCCAGGGGCCCCGAAGAGCCGAAGGCATGTAGCAAGCCATGAAGAGCCTCCCAACTCCTCCCATCCTTGGGAAGGAGGGGGGTAAAGAAGGCGAGCCACGAGAGTCAAGACCATCGGACCTCAACTGAACATCTGCGGCTGTGGCTGTGCCTTTAAGGCTGAGCTGTACCAGCACTTAGCCTGCAGCATTCCATGCTGCAGGTCTAGAGCCAGCACTTAAGGGGATAGAGCCTTGCTCTATAGGGGCTGCTTGCTCTTCGCTCTCCATCAGGGGAGCACCCTAATAAACCTTCCCTGTCCTTCTCCAACCATCTGAAGGTCTCCCGAGGTCCTTCTTTCCCGACATCGGCCACGTTATTATGTTGAGGGTTTGGCCCTAACTTTAGCCGGGTTAGAGCTAAAACCCCGACAATAATAAAATCAGGAGATTTTATAATGAACACACAGAAAATGTTTGCCATAAAAGTGCTTTAATGTCAGGTGCAATGGTACACAACTGTAATCCCAGTAATTTGGAAGGCAGAGGCTGGAGGATGACAAATTCAAGGCCTGAGGCAGCATGCCTAACTTAGTGAGATCTTATTTCAAGATAAAAAAGAAAAGTTTAAAAAGAGGCTGTGAGGTACAGCCTATTGTTAGAGTGCTTACCAAGTACACACAAGGATGTGGGTTCGACCCTTCAGTACCAGAAAAATATCCATAAGTAAATAAAAAGTAAAGGTGTCTTATAATTGAATCCTAGGAAGGAATAAAGTTATACATCTTTTTCTATGGACTGGGATTTAGCTCAGTTGGTACAATACCACTCTGCTGTCTCTGAGGTCCTGGGTTTGATTTCCAGCACTTTGAAAAATGGGAGAAAGACATGGTGATCCACTCCCAGGGCAATTCCGAAACAATCAGCCGCTGAAAACCCTATGAGGGTCACTATGAGTGAGACACCACTCGACAGCGCCTAACAACACCTTTTTCTATAAAATTTGTTTATGTAAATGAAATGTAGAATAATCACATATATTAATGTTCTTAAATTTCAAATTGTTATTGTTGTTAGGTGTTGTTCAATTGGGTCCAACTAATAGTAATCCTATGTACAGCAGAACAAAACACTACCCAACACTATGACATGAACATGATTTTTTGTTTTTTAATGTTTTAGCGCATTGTTGCAGACACTATGTTTTTTCTCATTTTCAGTCATTCAGTATGGAGCAAATGGAGGTCCCAGGGGCTTTCCTCCATTCCTGTCATTAAGGTTGACTCTACTTTAAGGAGGCAGCACTTTCTCAGTCATCTTTAGAATTCCTTCCAACATGGGGTCCTCATCTTATGACACTACATTTGACAGTGCTTTACTGCTGTTCATAGGATTTTCAATGGTTAATTATTTTGTGGGGCTAGGATTCAGCTCAGTTGGTAAAGTGATGTTCTGTATTCTCTGAGGTCCTGGATTCAATCCCCAGCACCACAAAAATGGGAGAAGGACATAACAATCCACTGTTGAAGCAATCCAGAAACAGTCATTGAAAGCCCTATGAGAGTTTTTATGAGTCTGATCCAACTCAATTGCACCTAACCACAAAAGCAATTGTTTTGGGAGTGGGTTTCCAGGTCCTTCTCCCTAGTCTGCCTTAGTCTGGAAGCTCAGCTGAAACCTGTCCACCATGGGTGGCTCTGATGTCATCTGAAATACTGGTGACATAGCTTTCAGAATCATAACAACATGCAAGTCTCCATACTATGAAAAACTGGCAGAACTATAATTTCAAATGAACTGACATAATTTAGAACAATAAGGTATGTTTTAAAATATTATGAAATATACGGACAGGTATGCAGGAACAATCTTAAACATTATGTTAGAACATATTCCTAAACCTACTTGTCTTGAATTTTAATATTCTTAAAATTGATATCTTCAAAGTAAGTTAATACAGAAGCAAAACATTTCAAAACTTAAAAAAATTAAAAATGATTTCACTGAAAAATTCTAATTAAAATGGACAAGTGCTCATTGTCATGTAAAACAGTCCCATGTGTCTCCATTAGCATCAATATAGTTAGGGAAATACACCAAAGAAACCCACTATTTAATATTTTGTCTTTTTACTTGTTTCCTGCTAATATTCAGAGTTTTGTAGTTGATTAGAGTAGTATGAGATTTTAGCCCTCTTAGCTA
>VMDO01031351.1:0-20209 GCA_007922755.1 Pedetes capensis
GTTCTAATTTTCTTCAGCTTCAGTTTGAACTTGCATATGAGAACTTGATGGTCTGATCCACAGTCAGCACCTGGTCTTGTTTTCACATTTTGTACCGAGCTTTTCCATCGTCTCTTTCCACATAGGTAGTCAATTTGATTCCTGTATGTTCCATCTGGTGAAGTCCATGTGTATAGTCTCCATTTATGATGTTGAAAAATGTATTTGCAATGAAAAGTTCATTGGTCTGACAAAATTAGATCATGCGATCTCCAGCTTCGTTTCTGTCACCAAGACCCTATTTTCCAACTATTAAACCTTCTTGTTTGTTTCCAACCTTTGCATTCCATTCACCAGTGATTATCAGTATGTCTTGATTGCATGTTTGATCTATTTCAGATTGGAGAAGCTGATAGAAGTCTTCCCTTTCTTCATTTGTGGCCTTAGTGTTGGGTGCATAAATTTGAATAATAGTCATATTAACTGGCCTTCCTTGTAGGCATATGGATATTATTCTATCACTGACAACATTGTATTTCATGACAGATCTGGAAATGTCTTTTTTGATGATGAATGCAACCCCATTTCTCTTTAGTTTATCATTCCCAGCATAGTAGACCATATGATTGTCTGACTCAAAATGGCCTGTGGCGGTCCATTTTACCTCACTGATGCCTAGAACGTCAATGTTTATGTGCTCCATTTCTCTTTTAATGATTTCTGATTTTCCTAGATTCATACTATGTACATTCCATATTCCAATTATTAATGGATATTTACAGTTGTTTCTCCTCATTTTGAGTTGTGCCACATTAGCAAACGGAGGTCCCAGGGGCTTTCTTCCATTTCTGTCATCATGGTGGACTGTACTTTGAGGAGGCAACTCTTCCCCAGTAGTCTTTTGAGTGCCTACCAACCTGGGCAGCTCATTTTCCTGCATTATATCTCACAGCGTTTCTTTGCTCTCCATAGGATTTTCAATGGCTGGTTGTTGGAGGAGTGGTTTTCCAGTGCCTCCTCTCTAGTCTGTCTTAGTCTGAAGCTCAGCTGAAACCTGTCCACCTTGGGTAACCCTGCTGGTATCTGAGACACCAGTGGCATAACTTTCAGCCTCATCACAACAGACAAGCCCCCACAGTGGGGCAAACTGACAGACATGTGAGGGACAAATTGGGTAGCATAGACTTAATGTCATAAGAAATAAATGTACTAAAGTAGAAGGGAACCCTTGTGGCTGAAGAGATTACAGAATGCTTCTTTAAGGACCTAGACCTTTTTAAAGAAAAGACAATATTTCACTGCTCAGATATTGTTAGTGATAAGGACTGGAAGGATCTCACGACATGGTTGAAGATATTTCTGTCAAAGGGAATAGTCTTAGGAAAGATAATATTTTGAATACATATTGGGAATTTAGCTATTTACTTGATTATAGCGTGTGTAGAGGGAGATAATATGGAAGCTGACTGAAAAAATGAAATGTGAGGAAATCATTCATTGGTAATGTTGTTATTAGGCATTGATGACTCAGTGTCTGACTTATAACAACCCTACATGTTGTTGTTTTTGTTAGGTGCCGTCGAGTCATGTCCGACTCATAGCGACCCTCATAGGGTTTTCAATGGCAGATTGTTTCGGGATCGTCTTGGGAGTGGGTTGCCATGTCCTTCTCCCATTTTTGCGGTGCTAGGAATTGAACTTGGGACCTCAGAGACTGCAGCGCAGCACTCTACCAACTGAGCTAAATCCCAGCCCAACAACCCTACATAGGACAGACAAAATACTGTTGTCAGCGCTTCTCTGCTATCCATAGGGTTTTCAATGGCAAATTGATTTTTGGGAGTGAGTTGCTGGGTCCTTCTCCCAAGCCTACAGCATCTGGTATTCCCAGGCAGAATCCCATCCAAGTACTAACCAGGTCTGACCCTGCTTAGCTTCCAAGATCTGACTGAATCCAATGCCACAGTGCCATGGCTGCAGGCTCACTGGTAATGTTGTTGTTGTTGTTAGGTGCCATCGAGTCGGTATCCGACTCATAGCGACCCTCATAGGGTTTTCAATGGCTGAGTGCTTCAGGATTTTCTTGGGAGTGGATTGCCAGGCCCTTCTCCCATTTTTGAGGTGCTGGGAATTGAACTCTGGACCTCAGAGACTGCAGTGCAGCGCTCTACCAACTGAGCTAAATCCCAGCCCTCACTGGTAATAGGATCCTCTAAATATTTAAAAGTGTGAAAGTGATGTGAAGAGAGTTTTGTGTTTTACACACTACTGTAAGAAATTTGACAAGAAATGTTAAAGGACCACACTATTCTAATGAGGAAGAAAGGAGGTATTTTAGAAATATGGTGAAATTTTTCAAAGGATTTATTAACACATGCCTTTTATAGTCCCTTTATGGAGGGAAGTAGTATCAGGGAAATATGAAAGGACACCAAGACAGAATTTAAATTTCAAACACTGACTCTAAGCTTTAAAGTCACAAATCCTAAAAGCTGGGTGTCCTGCTGGACATACAAGATAGGAAAACACCTCCAATAATGCTGTCATTTTTCAGAATCTCAAAACATCTTTATGGCCTCTTTCAGCAGAAGAAAGTCTCCATCCCCATGCTTCATGTAGAAGCTATATGATTTTTGCATTTGTTTATCCAGTTTTCCATGAGCTTAATCTGAACAGCTATCTAATTTATTCTCTGAGGATAGAGTAAAACAGCTTGTCTCTTTTCAGAAAATATGTGGACTGAATTATTTATTTCTAACTTCTTAAGACGCTTATAAAATGCAGGATGAAAGGTCAGGATTAATTAAGAAAAACGCTGCAAATTCCAACAGAAGTATATGTTAATTGGCAAAAAAAGAAAAAAAATTGCTATAGCCACTGATAGTCGATGAAACTTAACTGCAGCGAAAATGTCTTATTTTTAACAAGCTGTGTGCTGTGATAATGTTGATTTTAGTGTTGAAGTACATATAATTTTTGAATAATATTTCTTTCCTTACAAGTGGCTCTTATAGTTGTGTTTCCCTTCATTTTCAAAGACCAGAGAAAGTCACTCAAGACATTGGCAGAACCATTGAGAGAGACAGACTGGGTTGTAAGGAGAACAGCAAGATCAGGGGAGTCATAGCCATACCTCATACCTCCCATGTTCTCTAAGCTTTAATGACCCTACCTTTTATGTTAACAAGAATTCAGCCTGGCTTCCCACTCATTTTAAAGTAACCATTTGTACTGACTGCTGCGCATGGAGTAAAGACTGAGTGTTGATCTAGGAATCAGAAAATATAGGATCTGCCTCTTGATTAGAGCCTGTTTACTTTCTCTTCTCTATCTACACTTGTCCAGAGCACATTTTTAACTTGGATGTATTATGTTATTGCCTCAGAGATGGATCAATGAAGACAAATGTATGTCAGCAGACCTCAGGGAAGTTTTGACCCAAAATAAGGGGACAGACATATAAATAAATGAAATTCAGTATGATTTAATGTGTTATATGATAAGATGCCTGCAGTCGTACCACTGTGGCATCTAATCCCGTCTGATCTTGGAAGCTAAGCAGGGTCAGACCTCATTAGTACTTGGATGGGAGACTACCTGGGAGTACCAGATGCTATAGGCATGGGAGAAGGACCTGGCAACCCACTCCCAAAAAACAATCAGCCATTGAAAACTCTATGAATAGCACTGACAGTTTCGCCTGTTGTACATAGGGTCACTATGAGTTGGACACTGACTTGATGGCACCCAATAACAACAACAATGGTATGATAGAATGTATAAAAAGGTTTTGACTCTTCCAGTCCTTCAACCCCTATATCCAAGTTGCCACCTAATTTTGGTAATCCTCTCTTGAACAGTCAATTCCCCTTCACTAGATTGAATATGGGCTGGGATTTAGCTCAGTGGGTAGAGTGCTGCGCTGCAGTCTCTGAGGCCCTGAGTTCAATTCCCAGCACCGCAAAAATGGGAGAAGGGCCTGGCAATCCACTCCCAAGGCAATCCTGAAGCACTCAGCCATTGAAAACCCTATGAGGGTCGCAATGAGTCGGATACCGACTCGATGGCACCTAACAACAACAACAACAAGATTGAATATAAATTCTAAGAAGCAGGGATGGTATGTGAACATAGTAAGTGCTCAATAAATACTTACTGAATAAATTTACTGAATATCTGGAATCATGATTACAACACTGTGGGTACTGAATACACACTTGTTAAATGAATAAAAATGCTTTTTTCCTGAGTCCTGGTGGAAATAAATTATTACCTTCTGCTAAGATTATTGTAGAACATCGTTATATCCCAGTTTCTGCCCTTTTCAACATAAAACATACAAGAAGAAAATCACCAAGTGCATTGCCCCTAAACAATAAGCATCTAATATAGGTACATGTCAATGTTTTTATTTATAAAAGAGTTTATTTAGTAAGTATTTTCTATGTTGTGATCTACATGGTTTGTTTTGCTGTTGATCAGCCATTGTAGTACAAAAACAGTTATAGCCAAAATGTGAACAAATGAGTGACCTGTGTTGTGTTCCAATAAAGGTATTTACAAAAAAAGGGGGGTTCCAATTAGGTTGTAGTTTGCTGATCTCCAACTTAATCGCTATTTTAAAGTTCACAAAGCATTTCTGATAGGGGATGCTAGGCAGGAAGAAAGAGAATAATAGGCCCCTCTGTAGCCAGCTACTTCCTAGGAGACTTTTGATACATGACTATTCTTTATTATTTTTAGTAATTTTTAATGTACAACTTAATGGGTATCATTATGAGATTGTTTCCTTTGAGACAAATGATTTCATCTGATGGTTAGTACTTCCTTGATAGATAAGATCTTTGCAAATAATAGGATTGCTGGTAGATAATACCTTCTTACAAATGGCCTAATACTTGGCCAGTAGCAGCTTCACAATTGGCCAAGTCAATGGCAAGTAGTTTCCTTTACATATGAATACGATAGGTGGGTCCAGGTCTGGGCTAAGAAGTGGGGCTCTCCTTTGAGTGAGGGCCGCTCTTGTGATAAAGCAAAAATCTGTTTTATAGCCTAGGACAGCCAGCCTAAACCAAAGAGTGAGCAAAATATGACACATCTGAAGAAAATATCAAAAAGAAGGAAGGAATATCTGTCCCCTTAAAGAGATGCGGTCTTAAAAACCTGTCTGATGGGAGTGGTGGCACTCGCCTGTAATCCCAGTGGCTTTGGAGGCAGAGACAGGAGGATCACAAGTTTGTGACCAGAGGCAGTCTGTGTTAGACCCTATCTCAAAAAAGTAAAAAAATGGGCTGGAGGTGCAGCTCAGTGGTCCAGCACTTGCAAAACACATAAGCCTACTGAAAACAAACAAACAAACAAACAAAACTGAAAAGTCAAAGCCCTTAATGCAGTCATCCTCAGTTATCTGCAGATGTAAACAGAATCCAGTTGCCCACAGTTTTCAGCAGATTTGTCAGTCTGCAATGTCCAGAGATGTTGGCAATGTCCGCAGTGTCCAGATGCCAGCAAATGCCCAGAGAACTCTACAGGTGTCGACAGCTATCCGCAGTTGAACACAGATGTTCAGATCACCTGCAGCCACATTTCTGGACCTGCACACTTTCTGACCTCTAACTCAGAACTGTAAATGCACCTGTTACAGGCTCTTCACTGCTAGACTTGCCTGCTTTTTGATTTCTGTCTCAGAAAACGTAACTCTCTCCCTGTCTTTTCCGTCTTCCCTCTCCCCACGCCCACCTAAATCTGCAGTCTGCTTGCCCTAGCACTCAGGGCACTCTCTCTTTTTCTACTTCTAAGTTATTCTTGAAGTTCACTTCTGGGTCAGTTTTGAAATTCTTTTATTAATGAGATCGAGGACCTGAAGAGTCACCTTGCTGCCTGGTGACATTTCCATAAACATTATTTTATTATATTTACTTGTATGTCAGTATTATAGTAGTTTTGTCCATTTATTCAAAAAACAGTGATTAATCTCTTTATATGTGTAAAAATTTGAGTTATGTACGGAGAGAAATAAGGCAAAACCTCTAACCTAGGGGAGGAACTCATAGTCAAATCTAAGAAGACAAGCCTGTAAACAGGTGATCAGTTACCACTCAGTGAAAAAAGTACTATATTAATGTTACTGAAGACTTGGGGGGAGTGCAGAAAGGCAGATCTGGAGCACAAGACAGATATCTGCCAGCAAATCCCTGATCCTTGAATCTGGTATAAAAATGAATTTATATCTGTCACAGAAGTTACAGTAGAGAGTACAGGTTTACTAAACATAGTACACCATGAAGAAATTATTACAGGGAAGACTGAGTCACTTGGAGAATTTTAGGTAAACCCGCAAAGAAACTTAAAATAAGCTGGGTTCCCTGGGGGAATCTCCGTAAGGATATTTTAATTTCCCAGGGAAAGGTAAAGTCAGAGAGAACAGCACTAAGCAAGCTTCAAGAGGGAAAAGTACCTTAGACAGAGAAGATGGTGGACCCCAGAGAAGGGAGAGCCAGGCATGTTGTTGCTAGAGGAAAAAGAGAAGAGCAATAGCCATTGGAGAGGAAACAAAAATAAAGAAAAAGAGTAGACACATGTTTCTCCTAGTTCTATTCAAACTAAGGCATGCTCAGTGTGACGTCAACCCTGGGCACCCCGCTTTGGACATACAGCGTGATGTGGGCCTACGGTCTTTTTACTTTTAAGTGGCTCAGTGGCTTGGATAGGGTGTGGCACCCATTTGAAAATGTTCTTCCAATGTCCTCATAGACACATGTGGCTTCTTCATCATGGCAGAAAGGCAAGAGCCATTTTCAATCCCCTTTTCCTCCATATTGTCCACTAATGCCTAAACTAACCTGCCTATCATTAATAGTACATATAGAATGCTAATGCTGGGATTTAGTTTAGTTGGTAGAGTGTCACTCTGCATCCTCTGAGGCCGTGGGTTTGATCCCCAGCACTGTAAAAATGGGAGAAGAACATAGCAATCCACTCCTGAAGCAATTCCAAAACAATCAGCCATTGAAAACCGTGTAAGGGTCACTATGAGTCTGCACCTAACAACAGCATAGAATGGTAACAGAATAGACAGTAGACGCTATCTTGTCCTTATTTTGTATTACAGTACTATTTTACTCTCAAATAAGCAGATACAGAGTTCATTAGAACTACGCTAAGAAAACACATCAAACTACAAATTCAACTTCTCCCATGGTCCTTACTTATAATCTCAATGGTATTTTCTGGTGCTAGTATAATTTCTTTCAAACTGGTAGCTGGTAGAAGCAGCCTGTCCCCATCCTCTCTACTTCAACACCTGTGAGCAAAAACATACTCATACCTAGTTTTGCAGCAAGAATCATAAACTGGTGCTGGATATCCCAGTGTAGCTTCAAGGGTGTGGACTTCAAATTCAGATCTCAATTCAAATTCAGATTCCTGTCCCCTATTAATATAGTGATACTGGGGAAACATCTCTCATCCTCATACTTTGTATCTATAAAATAAGAATAATATCTATTATAGAGGAATTCATGAGAATTAAATGAAATAAAATGATCAAGTGATTGTTATTTTGGAGGGGTTTAGGACCTGCTAACTCCTTTTGCTACTATCTGTTGCATAAGCAATCTATAACTTGGTCCTGATCTGACTCCAGACTGTGTTCTTGCATGCTGCCACCTGCTGCCAACTAATGGAACCAAGGCTTGAAAAGCTTCTGTTTTCAACTGTGCCTGTTTTCTGATTGCCACTGTGTCCAGGCAGAAACAAAATGAATTAGAGACATTTAAAATGTAATTTCCTTAAAGAAGCAAAACAAATAACTTAAGACAATATAGCTATGACATTAACATTTGTACTAGCAGCTGATGGTTACTGAAAGCTTATTATATTTCAAGCACTGAGCTAAATCACATAATCATCTCATGCTATCATGGAGATCTCAGCAACTCAAGAAGCTGAGGCAGGAAGATCATGAGTTGGATGCCAGAGGCAGCCTATGCAACTTAGTGAAACCTTTTATGAAAATAAAAAATAAAAAAGAGGATGAGGGTGCAGTTCAGTGGTAGAGCACTTGCCTGGCATGTGCAAGGTCCTGGGTTCAACTCCTCATGCATATATATATGCATATATATAATATGCACATATATAAATAGATAAATGATATATATATGCATATATATAATATGCATATATGTATCATATATATATCATATATATCATATATATCATATATATATAATATTATAATATATATAATATTCATATATATATATCATTTATCTATTTATATTAGTTACCTTTGCATAGCTGTGACCAAAATACCTGACAGAAACAAATTGAAGGAGAAATTATTTTATATCATGGTTTCAGAGGGTTCAGTGTCACTTGGTTCCATATTTCTGGGCCTAGAGTGAGGACAGTGGCAGCAGCATATGGCAAAGGCTGTTCACATCATGGCAGACAGGAAGTAGAGAGAAAATAGAGGAAGGTTCCAGCATAAGGTATAGCCCTCCAGGATATACCTCCAGTGACTGACTTCTTCCAACTAGACCCCACCTTCTACTATTCACACTTTCCCAATAACACTGTCATATTCTGAATCCATGAAGGGATTAATCCATTCATTAGATCAGAGCCCTTACAATCTAATTATCCATGGAAACACCATTACAGGCACATCCAGTGGTAGGCTTTATTGATCTCCTAGGCATTTTTAAATCAAGTTGACAATTAAGATTAATCATCACTCAATTTATTTGTCTATAGATCTGTTGGCTCCTTTATCCTAAATAATATTGTTGTTGTTAGGTGCCAATAGAGTGGGGTCCGACTCATAGCAACCATATGTACAGCAGAAGGAAACAGTCTCTGATTTTGTACCAGCACACAATCTTACTTAAGTTTAAGCCCATTGTTGCAGATACTACGTCAATCCATGTAGTGGAGGGTTTTCCTTTTTCATTGATCTGTGACTCTCCCAAGCATGATGTCATTCTCCAGGGATTGGTCCCTCCTGACTACATGTCCAAAATACATAACATGCAGTCTAGCTATCCTTGCTTCCAAGAAGCACTATGGTTGTACTTCATCTAGGACAGATCTGTTGGTTCTTTTGGCAGTGGATGGTATATTCAATATTCACCTGCAGCACTATAATTCAAAAGCATCAGTTCTCCTGTCCCTTTATTCACTGTCCAGCTTTCACAACCACAAATAGGGTGCGCATATTTTAAAACTGCCAATTTTGTTGCTGGGTTCTATATCCTGTTTCATTATTGATGTGCCTATCCCTCTCTCCATTGATACCAGTCTTGAGTACTAGAGCTATATAATAATCTCACAATTGGTTAGAGTTTTTCCTCCCAGTTTATTCTTCTTCTGTAAAACTGTTTTTAGCTATCATTATACCTGCAGATGTACCACTGTGGTGTCTGATCCCATCAGATCTTGGAAGCTCAGCAGGGTTGGGCCTGGTTAGTACTTGGATGGAAGACATCCAGGGGATACCAGATGCTTTAGGCTTGGGAGAAGGACCTGGCAGCCCACTCCCCAAAATATTCAGCCATTGAGGACCCTGTGAATAGTAGAGAAGCACTAACATAGTGCCAGGCATGGCACAGTGTCAGCTAGTGTTTCGTGTGTTGTACTTAGGGTTGCTATGAGTTAGATAAAACTTGATGGCACCTAACAATAGCTATCATTATAGTCCTATCCTCTTACCATATAAATTTAGAATGATTTTACCTATATTTACAAAAAGAAATCTTACTGGGATAAAGACTGTATACCAATTTGGGGAGAATCAACATCTTTATTATATTTGGTATTTTCTGTCCATGAACATAGAATGTCTCTCCATTTATCCCTTGATATTTTCATCAGTTTTTCATAGTTTTCAGCATACAAATCCCATGTGTATTTTATTAGATTTATGCCTAAAGCATTTCATTTTTTGAACAATGGTAGGTTGGCCATGTGCTAGTTGCCAGTATATAGAAACATAACTGATTTTTGTGTGTGAAATTTATATTATGTGATTTTGCTGAACTCAGTTATTAATTTCAGATTTCTTGAATCATTGAATTATATATGTAGACAATCATATCAGCTGCAAACAGTGACAGTTTGTTTTTTCTTTTTGATCTATATGCCTTTTGTTTACTTCACTTGCCTTATTGCACTGTCTACAACTTCAATAAGACACCACATAGGAGTATTGAAAGATTACCTCTGTTTTCTTTTTCCTAATATCAGAGAGGAGAGCATTCAGTCTTTCACAATTAAATATAAGGTTAATTATAAATTGTTTCCTTTTTGATGGATTTTTTTAATCAAGTTGAGGAAATTGTTTCTTTTTTGCCTGAATTTTATCACAAGAGGTTGTTCAATATTTTAAGTTGTTTTTCTAAATTAATTAAGATGATACTCTTTAATTTCTTTTTAGCTTATTAAAATGATAGAATATATTGATTAATTTTCAAATATCAAATTAGCCTTGCACAATTAGAATAAGCTGGAATTCATGATGTTGTATAATTATGTACTGATGGATTCTACTTGCTAATATTTTGTTAGGGCATTTTTTATTCTTTTTGATACTTTCATTTTCTGGTTTGGGTATCAGAATAATACTAATTTCACAAAATGATTGATTCCCTATTTTCTGGAAAATTCTTTGTAGAATTGGTATCAATTCTCTCTTAACTGGTAAAAGTATCAATTGAAATTATCGGGATATGGAGAGTTCTTGTTGATGAATTGGTCCATTTAAGGTATCAAATGTATGAAAAATTGCCATTGCATTTATGTTTTTAATGCTTATAGGATTTATAGAGACAGCTTCCACTTTATTCCATTCCTAATATTGATATGGTATCTGTCTTTTTTTCTTTGTGAGAAATTTTCCAATTTATTGATCGTTAAAGAATTCACTTTTTTTCATTGATTTTATATCTTAGTTTCTGTTTTCAATTTAATTTATTACCATTTCTTTAATATACTCTTCCTATTTGCTTCATTCTTACTTTGCTCTTCTTCTTCTAGGTTCTTGAGGCAGGAGCTTACTATTGATTTGAAACCCTTCCTCTTTTCTTGTCTTTTCTGTGTGTGTGTGTGTGTGTGTGTGTGTATCTGGGGGTTGAATGGAGGGCTTCGCGCTTGCATGCTTTGCAAGTGCTGGACCCCTGAGCTGTACCCCTAGCCCATTTTTTGTTTACTTTTTAGAGACAGGTTCTCGCCAAGTTATGCAGACTGCCTCTTGTCTCAAATTTGTGATCCTCCTGCTTCTGCCTCCAGAACCGCTGGGATTACAGGTGTGGGACACTGCCAAGGCATCCCTTCCTTTTTTCTAATATGTATTAATTGCCACAATTTCTTTCCTAGTCTCACTTTCAGTATGTTCCACAAATTCCGATATGTTATATTGTTATTTTTATTCAGTTCAAAGTATATTTGTTCTTTTTTGAGACTTCCTTTTTGACCTATGGATTATTTTGATGTGTGTTGCTTAGTTTCCAAATGTTTTGAGATTTTCCTGTACTTCTATTGTTAATTTCTATTTTGATTCTATCTTCACCAAAGAATAGTCTGTATGATTTGAAGTTTTGAAATGCAATAAAATTTATTTTACGGCCTAAGGTGAGTTCTATCTTGGCATTTGTTCCTTGAGCATTGGAGAAAAAAGTATATTATTCTATTCTGGATAGGATATTCTATAAATATGTATTAGATTTTGTTGTTGCTGTTGGTGAGTTCTATATCCTTGCTGATTTTCTTTCTAGCTGTTCTACCAACTGTTGAGAGGGATATTGAAGTTTCCAAGTATAATTGTGGATTTATCTCCTTTGTATTTCAGTTCTATCAGTTTTGCCTCATATATTTTGCAACTATATTGTTTGTTGGATCCATATTTAAAATGTTTGTGGTCTTCTTGATTGATTGATCAATTTGCTATTACATGATGCGTGTCTCTAATACTGTTCTTTGCTCTAAGCCTGCTTTATCTGATGTTACTATTACCACCTATCTCTTTCCTTCTTCAAAAAGAGAAAGGAAGTTTTTACTGGGACTATTTGTATTTGCTCCTGTTGGCATGACTAGGGTGCCAAAATTGTCATCTCTAAATCTGGGATAATATGAAGTAACACAAAAATTACAGAGAATTCACTACCATCTTCTTTCTTGGATCCCAAATTTCCTAGCCACTCTGTTTAATTTTCTCCACCTTTCAGAGTTTTCCCATGTTTTGTATTATATTTTATATCTAGAGGTTTTATTGTGGTTAGCAAATGGAATAGTGAAAAGTATGTCTACTCTATTTTGCTGGAAGAAGAAATTGTGATTTTAAAATTACAAATGCATGATTCCTATCCCTAGAAACCTCAGTTTAACCAATCAAGAGTATGATCTAAGGATCCATACTTCAAAATATCCCCAGGTGTTTCCTAGGTGTATCTATGAGACTATCATGCATATCTTGCAGGGTTTTGTCCATGGTTCTTGTCTCATAACTCCTATAGTCCTTGATATTCCTTAAAAGACTAGAAAAGTAAGATTAAAGTGTTTACCATTTGTCCTCTGTTGTCGTTAGTTCTCAAAGTAGCCTCAGAAAAACTTCCAAGTGATAAAAGTGACAGGACGATCTTTTTCTTACAATATTAGGGAATTGTAGGCCTCTGATAGTAGATCATAAAACTCTCATTTCAGAAGCAATCCTTCCTCAGAGGGAATAATGGCTGCACAGAGAGGCCAAGAAGAAGCTGAGTAGACAGGCTTGCAGGGTTTCCCCTCTCAAGCTACTGTCATTAGATCATACTCTTTTTGTCCAATCACATTTTCACACAGTTGTCCATGCTTCTGTTATGCTTATGCAATGAAATCTTCATGAAAATCTAAAGAGATAGGATCCAGAGAACTTCTGGGTAGCTGAACACTTGGAGGTTTGCAGGAAATTCATCAAGAACTAATCCACTACTGGGAAAGTGGTGCATCCCGACTCCTTGGGGATGGAAGTTCCTTCATCCATTTGGGACCCTTCTAGACCTCACCGGATGCATCTCTTCACTTGTCCTTTCTGTATTCTTTTAAATATGTGTTGTAGAACATGGTAAACACATTTCTCTGAGTTCTAGGAGCCATTCTAGCAAATTAATCAAGCTTAAAGAGGTAGGTCTTAATTTTTAACAAGTAGGTCAGATTTTCTATAGACCCTGACTTGTGGTTAGGCCTGAAGTGGGGATAGTCTGGGAGTGAGTCTTCCACCTGTGATAAAGATGAAAGGCATGTTTCATTATTACACTGAAGCACTACCCTACCTGGTGCTATTTCCAGGCAGATGCCTTCAGAACTGAGATGAGTTAGAGGATGCTCAGCTGGTGTCTGCTGCAAAATTGATTACTTGCTTGCTGGGAGGAAAAAACCTCACACATTTTGGAATCACAGGAGTGATCTGTGTTGTGAATGTGTAATAGAAGAAACTGAGTTTGTTTTCCCTCTATATCCTCAAAGCAGCCATGGTTAGGAACACCAAGACCAGATGTTTTATCCTCTGTCTAAAGGAAGATCTTGCAATTCCACTGCAGCTGATTGTCTTCGTGCAGGATTGGGCATCAATCTCTGGCCCCAACAGAAGTTAGGGGATAGGATTCATTACAGTCTGAGTATTCTCAGTTAATATGGTGGGCAAAGATTTTTTTTAAAATTCTGCTGAGACACTTTGTAAGTCCATTAAAACCAATATAAGATTCAGATGTAACTTGCAGTCACTGATTGCCAACTTCAATGCTAGCTGATTGTGTGCTCACAGCTTCACAGCCTTATTCCTTCCTTTATATTCCCACAACCACTTTCCAACATTAGAAACTTAGACCTGGAAAATTCCATGACTTATTTTGAGCAGCCATTTCCATTTTCTGCCTCTTTCCATCAGCCTTATATACAGTCTCAAAATAGTTATAAAACATAACTTGTATAAAATAAGCAAATAGAAAAAATCCAATGGCTACCGTTTGGTATCAAGTCCAATTGGTATCAAGTCCAATTTCCTAATGAGGGGTTAAATGTTATCAACATTTAACCCTTTTGCCCTCTAAACAATAGCGTAATACTGGTAAAATTGGGTTATCAGATATATCCTACATTTTCTTGCCTCTAATTCATCTGTCTGAGGTATTCTTTTCTTTATCTCACCTTCTCAGGAATCTACCTGAAAGTGTAGTTTAAGTAACATTCTAAAACATAGAAATGACACACCACTGCCTCTGAATATAAAAAGGACCTAAACAATTGCTTTTATGGCTGTTATAATACATTATCCTGTTCATGCCTCTTGCTCTATGTTATACTTTGTTGTTGTTGTTGTTAGGTGTCTTTGAGTAGGTGTCTGACTCATAGTGACCTACATATAACAGACTAAACACTATTGCTGTGCTTCTCTGCTATTCATAGGATTTTCAATGGCTGATTGTGTTTTGGGAGTGGGTTCCCAGGTCTGTCTCCCAAGCCTACAGCACTTGGAGTTCCCAGGCAGTCTCCCTTCCAAGGACCAATCAGGCCCGACCCTGCTTAGCTTCCAAGATCTGACAGGATCAGACTCCACAATGGTACAGCTGCAGGCATGGTTTACTTTACATTGCCTAAAAACAAGGATTATGTTTTACAAAGCAAACACAATGCCACACATGAACACACTTACATGCAAGTGTATCCCTTAAAAATTTTCTGATATTTAGAATTAATCTTCAACTTGAACACACATACGTTCAAATGTATGTATACATGTATGCATGTATGTATATATGTATCTATGCCTGCATTTGTATGTATATACATACATTTGTGCATATATAAACATACATATCTATATTTGTGTGTGTGTGTGTGTGTGTGTGTGTGTTTCCACACATCGTGTGTAGGAAACCAAATAATAAGTTTTCCTATTTAAACAATTTTTTCAGGTGTATCTTACTTTCTAAGGCCAGATGATTTTGAAAACTATGACTCCTTTATTCCTCTGGAAGGAAAAAACCTTATAAGTTCATATTATAAGCTCATCTTTCATGATATTTTATTCATCTGGATATATACTACTTAGCTGAGGGGGTTCAGAAATTCAAGAATTTTATTTCCCTCATGGGTTAAATTCTCATGGGGATGATAAGCATCTTCTCTCCTCTATTGATTTTATGATAAGCAGCTCAATTTACTATGCATTCTCCAAATATGTCATGCTATCCCTTGAGGCACTGTGCCTTCCAATTGTTGAGATTTCTAACCTTATTCAACCTAATTCTTAGGATCATAAAAGTTCTTGAGACCATGTCATCTTGAGGAATAGTTTACATAACTAACTTGCTTAGACTGGAGAACAGAAAACTAGAAAAGTTACATTGATTGTGTATGAAATCTTGGAGTGTAAAATACTAAAGCCTGCAGTAAACCAGGATATTTCTACCACCAATAGTTTAGTATTCCAAATATATATATACATATTTTTTTCAGGGTTATTAGTAAATCATTGACTTTTAGAAGTCATAATCTAATGTGAACATAACATTTAAAACCTATTTATAGTGGGTTCCTTACAAAAATCATTTCAATAGTTTTGTAGTATTAAGGAAACCCAACAATTTAACCATACATTACCTAATCAATTTTCTTTTTTCCTTTAGCCCTGAATGAAATCAGTTCCCTGGACAATTATTAAGATCAGTTGCCTCAGTGTGCTCTAAGTTGTTTAATGAGCAAATTGATTATATTAAGTGCTTATTTACAGCTTATGTTTGCAAAGTACTATGATATGTACTATAAATAATATAACACAAGAATACTACCCTCCATGTCTTTATAAACTACTATAAGAAATAGGACAAAATAAGAAATGATTTGAGTGAAGTATAAAGAAAGTATTTGAACTTCAGTTGATAGTTAAAACTTCACTTTTGCTCCCATACAATATCTGTAGATAAGAAAGGAAAATATAATAGAACAAATAAATAATGCATAACCACATGGGAAAACAGAAAAGGTGAGGTAAATATGTGAAAAATCTTGGAAAGATATTTAAAGAATTGGGAAAGTATAAATGGAAGTACCAACTATAGAGAATAAAGCAAGTTAAGCAAGGTGGCTGGATAAAACATCAATGCAGAAATTAATTTTCCTCAACAATAGCAATAATCAATTTAAAAAAGTAATAAGGTAACAATAACTATCATATTTTCAAAAACATTACAACATTTAAGGAAGCTAAAATATCTAGAGCTGGGATTTAGCTCAATTGGTAGAGCACCGCTCTGCAGTCTCTGAGGTCCCAAGTTCAATTCCCACCACTGCCAAAATGGGAGAAGGATGTGGCAATTCACTCCCAAAGCAATCCCAAAACAATTAGGCATGGAAAACCCTATGAGGGTCACTATGAGTTGGACATGACTCCACAGCACCTAACAACAATAAGGATGTCTGGAGTAAGAGTTAGCCTACAGCCATAGCCCTGTGGCATCTGATTCCATCAGATCTCTGAAGCTAAGCAGGGTTGGACCTGCTTAGTACTTAGATGGGAGACCACCTGGGAATACCAGGTGCTGTAGGCTTGGGAGATGGACCTGGCAACCCACTCCCCCAAATCAATCCGCCATTGAAAACACTATGAACAACAGAGAAACATGGACCATAGTGTTTCATCTGTTGTACGTAGGGTTGCTATGAGTTGGACACCGACTTGATGGCACCTAACAACCTAGGAACATAACAAGAATTGCAGAAGCCAGACGCCACGGCATACACTTATCATACCAGTGACTCAGGAAACTGAGGCAGAAGGATCACAAACTTAAAGCCAGAGGCAGCCGGTGTAACTTAGTGAGACCCTGTCTCAAAATAATAAATAAAAAGAAGGCTAGGGGTGCAGCTCAGTGGCAGAGCACTTGCTTAGCATGTGTGAGCCTAGATTCAACCGTGCACTATTGGAATCAATCAATTAATCAATAAAATTTAGCAGAATTTTCCTTAGCACTTGCCAAGCTAGTTGTAATTTTCATATTGAAGACCAAGCATGCTGTAGGCACAGTAGCACACACCTGTAATCTTAGAGGCTCTGTAGGTGGAGGCAGAAGGATCCAAAGTTAAAGATAAAAATATAAAATGTAGGCTAGGGGTGCAGCTCAGTGGTAGAGGGTTTGTAAGTATGCACAAGGCCCTGCATTCAGCCACTCAGTCCTGAAGAAGGAGGAGGAGGAGGAGGAGGAGGAGGAGGAGGAGGAGGAAGAGAAATGAGGAGGAGGAGGAGGAGGTGGAGGAGGAGGAGGAGGAAGAGGTGGTGGTAGAGGAGAAGAAGTAGGAGGAGGAGGAAGAAGAAAAATGCAGCAGCAGCAGCAGCATACAAAAATGGTTAAAATGAGAAGAACAAAGAAGTGCCTTCTCCCTTCTAGCTGTCAACAGATGCTTATAAAACATAGCAATTTCAAAAATAATGATAGTGATTCAGCAATAGACAATAGATAGTGGATCTGAAGAAAGGGTCCTGAGTGAGATCTGTAACTATGTGAGGATTTAGCATTTGATACACATGACATGTGAAATCATCAGGGAAAGGACAGACAATTCAACAGTGTCAGACAAGTGACTCACAACATGTGGAAAATTAAGTTGGATTCACACCAAACACTTTTTATAAATATAAATATGAGGTATATTAAAAATCATATAAAAAGTGAATAAACATGCATAAATATAGACACAAACATGGCAAATTTTCTTTGCTTATACAGAAGTTGAGTATTTGTCATTGCATATAAATGAATAGAATAATTTCCTGAACGACATATACATGAAGTTGAAGAGACTTAGAAAAGTATGAGAAAGAGCTTTCATTGTAAAGCTGGAAAAAGCAAAAGGGACCGTTTCTTCCTCATTTCCTCCCTTTCTTGGTAGAAGCACCTCATTCTTTTGTTTTCACTCGGGTAGTAACAGTCCTTTGCTGCAGCATAGCTGAATCTAGATTAAAATTTTCTGGAAATAGACAGAACCAGGCCTTACTAAGCCCCACTCAGATGAACCAGCTCCCCTTGTCACTCTTTTCCTCATAGGTTGTAGGTCCTTATTCCATGGAGTCCTCCTCCAGCTCATAGGCTCCAAAACAAGATTTTCAAGGTCTTCTCCTAAAGTCTCTGTCACTCTGTGGAATCCCTCCTCCCCGAAGATGATAAGTTTTAACAATTTGAATCACTATTTTTTTTTTATTCTGAGGCTTTAGGAGTGGTGGCAGCATCCCAACAATGCTGCCACTGTGATATCTTAGAGTCCCTTTTTCATCTTTTTTCACACAACTTGTAACTTGTTCAGACAATTGATGTGGTTTCTATCTCCCCATAGAACTCTGATTAATTAAAAAATATTAGAGACCCCTTTGGCTTCTTCCCTAAAAGCCATCTTTTTAAAAGATAACCAAGAAAATATTTACATTATTCATTTTGACAATGCACTTATTCAACATCTGCTATGTACCTATAATGGGTCAGGAACTGTGCTAAATGCTGGAGATACAAAGAATAGGGAAACCTAGTTTCTGTCTCCAAAAAGCTCACAATGCTGTGGGGAGATGGAAATGCAAATATTTAATTGAAATTGCAGTATTGCAAATGTTATAATAATAAAAGATACAAAAATAGTACACATTAGGGAGTGGTAAATGTTCAAGAGGCTGACAACTGGTTCCCGCTAAGTAGAAAGAGTACACAGATATTTTGCAGACAACTGGAAGGAGTAAGAGTATTCAAGAAAATATAAAATTGCCTGGAATACTCTAGTATTATTAGCTAAGTGAAAACTAAATTATGAGGCCAGCAGTGAAAAGGGAAATGTGAATGAGAATACCAGATCATAGAAATTCTTACTAACATGTCAAAGTGTTTAAACTTTACCCTTTGGGCCATATACATTTTAAAAATAATATACTGTGACCATTTAAAAACTGAGATACTTTACACAAATTTCTTGCTTCTCTTGAAATATCAGACCATCTGGCTACCTGGGCTCACATTCTGGAGAAGTGGCTGGAGCTGAGTAAATACTTCCCTCTTTAGATGAAAACCATATTTTTAGGGCACCAAAGTTTACTTGCTGCTCCTTTTATTAAATTGTTTACCTGGCCAGCCTCTGTGTACATTTCCACCTCACTGTAGTATATGAGAAACAATTAAGCAAGGGAATTCCATTATTAAATGTGTGATTTATGAGAATCATGAGCTATTACAGTAGATGGTCTTGAAGAGGAACGAGTGAGAAGGCTAGGTAAGGATACTATCAAGGCAATGATGACTAAAGCCCTTAAAGAGGCAGTGGCAAAGGGGTAGAAACAAATGGGATAGAGTCCAAAATAAATGAAAGATTGAATTAATAAGATTTGGGAAATGGCCAGTCAAGGCAGTTGAGGGGGAACAAGGATAAATATGTATATATTATTTCCAGAATTTGGAGCTTTGGTTTCCAGTACTAAAATGTTAAAAATATATCAGAAATAATGAATGAAAAGGATGTTTGGGCCAGTTTAGGTTTAGATGTGTTAAATTTGACATGTCTATGGGATTTCTACTTAGAATATCCAGTGGGTAGTTGAATAAAAATGTCTACAACCTTGGCAAGAGACTCAATCTAGAGATATGGATTTGTGAGTCACTAAATTATGGATGGGCTGGAATTTAGCTCAGTTGGTAGAGTGCCACTCTGTAGTCTCTGAGGCCATGAATTCAATTCCCAGCACTGGGAAAATTGGAGAAGGATGTGGCAATCCACTACCAAGGCAATCCCCAATCAGCCATTGAAAATCCTGTAAGGGTTGCTATTAGTTGGACATGACTCCATGGTACCTAACAACAACAAATTATGGATGATGTTATAAAACACTACCTAGGAAGAAATTTGTGGTTTCTTCCAGACTAATACTAAGACTAACACTGAGACTGAGACTAAGACAGACTAGAGAGAAAGACCTGGCAGCCCACTCCTGAAACAATTAACCATTGTAAACACTATGAATAGCAGAGAAGCTCTGTCAAGTATGGTACTGTTGTTGTTAGGTGCCGTTGAGTCAAGTCCGACTCATAGCAACCTTATGTACAGCAGAATGAAACACTTCTCCATTCTGTGCCAGGCACACAATCTTATTTATATTTAAGCCCATTGTTGGAGACGCTGTGTCAATCCATCTGCTGGAGGGTTTTCCCTTTTTTTTTTTTTTTTTTTT
>VMDO01031352.1:0-20207 GCA_007922755.1 Pedetes capensis
TACATATGGTATACATGTATCAAATTATCACATGGTATCCCATAAACTTGTATAATTAAAATAATAATTTGTAAAATCTGAACAGAGGTATTTTATGTAAGATAAAAATAATACATATTCTTCCAATGTTTAAAGAAACTCAGTGATACTATAATGATACTATATGATTTTAGTACTTTTAATTTTAAATTGGGGGAAGAAACTCAGATGACAATTTGGAAGCAGGAATATCCATCCAAGCTATATATATGTATATAATTGTGTGAATATACAGATACTTGTTATGACTACAAATATGACTTGAATACTTCATATTTAATAAAAAACACTTTCTCTGGTAGTACTTCATGCATACTGAAATCAGTATATTGCCAGTGAATTGAGTTCAGTACAAAATGTGTCATTTTAATAGTATGATACTATAAAATCGCTATTTAATTTCAGGGCCTTATGCATCTGAGGTGATAGTACATTCTAAATTAAACAGATAACAAAATTTTTCTCCCTTGGTTCCAATATAAAAAGAGGCCAAAACATTTGCATATGAAATATATTATCTGTCATGAAATACTTATCTTCACAGCCAATTTCAGTAGACAATATTTATTCAATCATGCAGTCAGAATTTGACAGGAAATTTAGTGACAATTTTATTTAAGAACATTGTCATCCAGGTTCTGGAAAAACAATTGGGACACTATTTCTGCCAAGGAGATTTAGGAAGCTCAAACCTGCCAGTTATGCAAATTCATTCCAAACAACTCAGACGTCATTCAAGGACACTACGTTTGTAGTGATTTTCTTCTACTGTGACCATCTTTGTAATTGTGCATTTAACAAAGGAAAGATATATTTTCAACCCATTTAACACCAGGAAGGAGATAATGAAGCTCAGGGGTGATTGCTTCGATGATAACATTGAAATTGTTAAAGATTTTAAGGAAACAATGCCATTTGCCCCATGATGCACTTTCTTTTTCTGGTGACTTTCTCATTTACTTCTCTTGCTCAGCAGTAATGATGTATAATATTGGTAATACATTATGATTGTATAACAAACAAAAGTATTGTAGACTTTTGGGTTTTTAAACAGCCAATAAAGAATGTTTATTTCTTTTCTTCAAAGTAATTCAGAATTATGTGGGTGATAGATTCAAGAATTACATTGAGATCTAAAATTTGCCCTTCTTAAAAAAGCTGGCTTGAAAACACAATTTTGATGTTTGTGAGAACCTGATTTGACCTCCCTTAGTTAGTGGCACAGGTAGGAAAAAATCGCAGCGTTTCTTTGCCTGAAATGTCTTTGGCATTTTGTGGTCAGGGAGGCTCTTGCCACATGGATGATGGTAAAATCTAAGGCCCAGCATCCTCATCCCAGCTCCTGTGACCATTGGCAGAATTGATTTTCTAGCAGCTGTGGAACATAACAGGAGAAGGATGTGGCAATCCACTCCTGAAGCAATCTCAAAAAAACAATCAGCCGTTGAAAACCCTGTGAGGGTGGCCATGAGTCAGACATGACTCAATGGCACCTTACAACAACAACAACAACAACAGTAGAACATATGATACATTGAGTGTTTAAGAACAGATGGGTAGTAATCTTTCTGATCTTAACCAAAGCCTGAAAATCTTTTAAGGGTTACCATGAAGATCAGACCCACTCAGACCATCTCCCTTTTGATCAGGCCCATTCAGACCATCTCCCTTTTGATAAACTCAAAGTCAAACTGGTTGGAGGCTTCATTTACATCTGCACCATTATTTTATCTTCATCGCATAATGTAACATCATCATGGGAGTGAATTCCATCATCTTCATAAGTTCTTCCCATAGTCAATGGGAGGGGGAAACAGAATGTCTTAAAAACAGAGGATAAGAATCTTTGGGGTCACCTTAGAATTCTTCCTGCCACATTTACTAACTATAAAATTCATCCTTTCCTTTAAATAGTGGATATGGGGAGGAGAGGGCTGAGGTTTCACTCAGTTGGTGGAATGCTGCTTTGCACTCTCTGAGGCCCTGGGTTTGAACCTCACACTGAAAAAGAAATGAGAAAAGGACCTGGCAGCCCAATCCCAAAGCAATTCAGAAACAATCAGCCATTGAAAACCTTATGAATAGCAGAGAAACACTGACATAGTGCCAGGTAAGGAACAGTATTGGGGAGTGTTTTTTTTCTGTTGTACGTAGTCACTATGAGTCGCACCTGACTTGACAGAACCTAACAACAACAACATGGGGAGGAGAGACCAAGAGTTTACTCTAATTAATATCAGATGCAAGCAAAATTTTGATAAAGATCATTCAAAAGTGATTGCAGCAGTATATATACAAGGGAACTGCTGGAAAATCAAGCCAGGTTCAGAAGAGGGCAGGGAACCAGGGATATCATTACTGATGTCAGATGGATATTAGCCAAAGGCAGAGAATATCAGAAAGATGTTTATCTATGTTTTATTGACTATGCAAAGGCATTTGACTGTGTGGATCATAACAAATTATGGATAACACTGTAAAGTATGGGAATATTAGAGCACTGAATTGCATTCATGAGGAATCTGTACATGGATGAGGAAGCAGTCGTTCGAACAGAACAAGGTTTAAAATTGAGAAATGTGTGCATCAGAGCTGTGTCCTTTCACAGTACCTCTTCAATTTCTATGCTGGGCAAATAATCCAATAAGCTGGACTTTATGAAGAAGAACATGGCATCATGATTGCAGGAAGACTCATTAAGAACCTGCAGTATGCAGATGACACAATTCTGCTTGCTCAAAGTGAAGATTTGAAACATCTGCTGATGAATTTCAAAGAACACAGCCTGCAGTATGGATTGTGATTCAACATCAACAAAACAAAAATCTTAACAACTGGCTCACTATGCAGCATCATGATAGATGGAGAGAAGATGAGGTTGTCCCTGCCTCATGCCATAGTATTTTCACCTGCATTATATTGTTGTGAAAGCTGGACATTGAACAGGGAGACAGGAGAATAATTGATGCTTTTGAATTATGGTGCTAGAGACGAATATATAATATACCATGGACTGCCAAAAGAACCACTAACAATAATGTTTTGCCTGCTATACATAGGGTCACTATGTGTTGGACCCTGACTCAACACACCTAACAACAATAACAACAAGATTTCACTTTTCACTGATTATTCTCAAGCAAATGTGTTTTAATGACTACATGATAATGTTAATTTCATTTGCTTAACAGGAACAAAAGTCAATAAACAATTTCATCATGAACAATTTTATAGCATGACACTACTCCCTAGATAATCTTATTTTTAGATATTATAGAAGAAAAGAGAGTAATATGATGTTTAAAGCCTGTTTCATGAGATTTTGTTCTATTTCTTACATACTATAAGTGTTTTTTGAGTCCATGTTGGGAAATTCTTATTAATGTAACTATCAGAAATCACCTTACACTTTAAGAATGTAACTCCTTTTAAAAAATAAAAATAGAACTTACATATGATCCAGCTATATCATTTCTGAGGGGCTGGGATTTAGCTCAGTTGGTAGAGTGATGCTCTGCAGTCTCTGAGGTCCCTGGTTCAATTCCCAGCACTCCAAAAATGGGAGAAGAATGTGGCAATGCACTCCTGAGGCAATCTCAAAACAATCAGTCATTGAAAACCCTATGAGGGTTGCTATGAGTCAGATACGATTTGACAGCACCTAACAACAATAACAATATCATTTCTGGGTAGATACTTTAAAAAGTCAAAATTAGCTTCTTGTTGTTGGGTGCTGTTGAGTTGGGTCATAGTGATTTCAGGATAGCTCTGGGAGTGCATTGTCACATCCTTCTCCTGTTTCTTTGCAGTGATGGGGATCAAACCTGGGTCTTCAGATAGAGTGGAGCAGCACTCTAACAATGGAGCTAAACCCCATTCAGGGATACCTGTATGTTCATGTTTATAACTGCACTAGTCACAACAGCAAAGTTATGGAATCAGCCTAGGTGCCCATCAGTAGATTAATAGATTTAAAAAATGTGGTATTTATATACAATGGAGTTTTATTCATCCATAAAGAAGAATGAAATCATACCCTTTGTAGAAAAGTGGGTGAAAATGGAGATCATTATGTTAAGTAAAATAAGCCAATCTCATAGACAAGTATCACATGTGTTCCCTCCTATGTGGATTCTAGGGAGAGAAAGAAGGGAGATGCAGGTAAAAGAAGGACATTACAGATGTGGAAGGAGAAAAGAAGGAGGGAGGGGGATATGAAAAAGTTAATAGAGAAGGTAAATGGGATCAAAGGACATTATATGTATGTATGGAAATGTTATGATAAACCCCATTACTTCATATAATTAATATATGTTAATAAAGAATTCAAATAAATGTAAAGATCTAAAATATGATACTAACATTTCTGTCACTTGCATGTAATAAATATAATGATCATCCTACACGAATGTTATTTTTAAAGCAACCTATTTTCTGGCAATGCTTACTACATATTGAATCAGATTTATATAACATAATCATTTATATACTCATCCTATAAGCTTCATCAGATTCAAGTATGCTTAAAAAATTCTTTATATAGCTATGATTATGAAAAATTTTTGCTATTTATGGTTGTTGTTGTTAGGTGCCATCAAGTTGGTGTCCGATTCATAGTGACTCTATGTACAACAGATGAAACACTTTACCGTGTTTCTCTGTTATTCATAGGGTTTTCAGTGGCTGATTTTTTGGGGGGTAGTGGGTTGCTGGTCCTTTTTCCCAAGCCTACAGCACCTGGTGTTCCCAGGCTGCCTCCTAGCCAAGTACTAACCAGGCCCAACTCTGCTTAGCTGAGATCTGACAGGATTAGATGCCACAGTGGTACAGCTGCAGGCATTCATGGTTAGATAATTTATTATCTCAATGGATTTCTGATGGTATAGAAGATTAATGAAGAATAGCTCTTATATCATTACTAAACAGAGAGACACAAAATTTTAACTTGCTATTGGTTACATGTTTATATATTAGTTACTTTAAATTTATGAACAATTCAGCTACTTTTTAAATATTCCACTTTTTATCTTTCTTATCTATACCATGTGTATTCAGAAATGTATAGCACCTCATCAAGAAGTTTGGGATAACTTGTCATATCTTTTCAATGATGCCCTTGTACTTAAAAGTTTATTCATGTAGGTTATAGCTAAAATATAGTAAATTAAATCAAAATGTGTCCCCATGGGATATGGCATAAAGCTTAACTTATGACAAAAGGATTTGCATTATGCATGTACACAAGGAGATTAAGAGCAAAACACAAAAGAGGTTTTGATATCCCATTACAACATGTATGTGACAAAGAACACACTGGGTATAACAGACACAGTGGTAAAACACTGTAGCTCTAAAAAGCCAGCCTGCAGCTGTAGCCCCGTGGCATCCGATCCCATCAGATCTCGGAAGCTAAGCAGGGTCGGGCCTGCTTAGTACTTGGAGACCGCCTGGGAACACCAGAAGCTGTAGGCTTGGGAGAAGGACCTGGCAACCCCCTCCCAAAAATCAATCTGCCACTGAAAACCCTATGAACAGCAGAGAAGCACTGACAATAGTGTTTCCCCTGTTGTACAGAGGGTCGCTATGAGTCGGATACCGACTTGACGGCACCTAACAACAAGAACAAAAAAGCCAACAGCCTTAGGTTTGGGTGAGAAATTTGTGGGAAACTAAATGGAAGGCTTATGCATATATAAATATTGCTTTAATGTAAAATAAAAAAAGTTGTCACTAGTCAAAAGGGTTATGGATGTATAGAATGAAATGTCCGCCTTGTCATACTGTGCATGCTTGTGTGTTGTTATAATGCTGAAAGCTATGCCACCAATATTTCAGATACCAGCAGGGCCACCCATGTTGGGCAGGTTTCAGCTGAGCTTCCAGACTAAGACAGACTAAGGAGAAAAACACAGCAGCCCACTCCTGAAACAATTAGTCATTGAAAACTCTATGAATAGCAGAGAAGCACTGTCAAATATAGTGCCAGGGAATGAGACCCCAGGCTGGACAGCATTTAGAAGATGACTGGGGAAAAGGAGCTCCCTCAAAGTAGAGTTCACCTTAAATGGGAATGGAGTAAAGCCCATGGGACCTCCTTTGGCTGGTGTGGCACAACTAAAAATGGAAAGAAACATAGTGTCTGCAACATTGGGCTGGAAGATAAATAGATCATGGGCATGGCTCAGCATTAGGTAGTGTTACATTATGCTGTACTTGGGGTTGCTATGAGTCACACCCACCTGGGTGGCACCTAAAAACAGAATGAAATGTACTATTAATATGATAGACAGTGTTCTTAATTCCAGGGGACCTAATATTTCATGAGGACTGCAAGTATGAGTATGTTTTCATTTTGTAGGGAAGACAAGTGTCCTTCAGGCATTGAAAATAGATGAGTGTAAGTAGAAAAAGAGAGGGAATCTTAAGTGTACCACAGAAAGTCCCTCTAAATAATGATGGGAGGATGAGTTCTGGGAAGGTTATAAGAGCCTTAAATACACACAAGGGGTTTTGACACCTTGTAAGCCCAGAGGAATCACTGGAAAGTATCTTATTTGGGTGATAGTCCAAGAAAATGTAATATTCTTTAAGAGCAGTTCTCGGGAGTTCAGTGACCACTAAAAGAAATATTATATCATATCAAGAAATCATGGAAACTATTGAAATTTAGAAACTATCGTAACAGTCTAGGAAAAAAGGAAGGCGGCCTGACCCAACATGACAGCAATCAGAACAAAAGGGAAAACATACTGTAACTGAAGTGTTAGTAAGTTACTTTTGCACAGTGCCTATGTTTCCTTAGTTTTTCTTTTTCCTTTTTTTCTTTTCCTTTTTTTCAGTACTTGGGGGTTGAATACAGGACTTCATATATTCTTTGTATGTGCTTTGGGCTGCTGCACCTTCAGTTGCTTTGTTTGCTTGTTTATTTATTTATTTATTTTGAGACAGAGTCTTGCTAAGTTACCCAGACTCCTTCTGGCCTCAAACTTGTGATCTTCCTGCCTTAGCCTCCTGAGTCATTGGGATTAGAGGCATGCACACCATACCCACCTCTTCAGTTTTTCTTAGAAATTTACATTTACACATGTTAGAAAATGGGAAAATACTACTAAGTATCTACCATGTGACAGGCCATTTACATTAGTAGGTTTATAATCCTTAAGAAATATCATATTTAAGCCAGGCACTGTGGCACACACCTATAATTGCAGCAACTATGAGGTACAAGGATTGAAAGTTTGAGGCCAATGGCTGCCTGTGCCACTTAGCAAGACCTTGTGTCAAAATAAAATTTAAGGATTTAAAAATTTATTTAATCACACACATTTTGTAACTGAGGACACCAAGGTCCTGAGATGGTAAATAATCATGTTTCAATTCATGTTTTACCATTTCACCTATTGTACATAGGGTCGCTATGAGTTGGACACCAGACTCAATGGCACATAGCAACAACAACAATTCATGTTTCCATGAGCTCGAGATAGGCTGCTTCTAAAGAACTCATATGCACAATACTCATAACTGTTGCAAAATACCACAGAAGAAGACATTTTTAAAGAGTTGCTAGTTAGGTAGTGTTCACTTCACTGGGTAAACAGTGTAGAATATATCTTTCAGGAAGTATATTCTGGTATTTCTGAGAGATATGTCTATATTGCTTTGAAAGGGCCCAAATTCATAATACTCAGAGACTATGGCAAACCACTATGGAAAAAGAATTAGAAAGTTCTCAGTTTGGTAAAGTGTTCAATTAACTGGAAAGGCAGTGCAGAATGCAATTTTTAAGAGGCATTTTTTTCTAAATACTCCCTGTTTACTGTGTCTAAAGGACTCATGTGTAAATGCTCAGAATCCATTTAAAATGTCATAGATATAACATTTTTAGAGAGTTCCTGGTTTGGAAAAGTGCTCAATTGGCTGGAAAATATATGAAAGTCATATTTTAAGAAGCATCATCTAACTCATGGTTTTAAGAACTGTTTACTGCATCTAAAGGGCTTGTATGTGCAATGCAAAGAAACCATTGTAAAGCAACATGAAAAGAGACTTAATTCAAGAGTGCACAATTTGATAAAGTGTTTGATTCACAGAGAAAATACCACGCAGAACACATCTCTTGAGAAGCATGCTCTGTCTGACTCAAGTTTCCAAGTCTTATCTGCATGCTTCTTCTAAAAGGTCCATATGCACAATGCTCAGAAACTGTTTAAACACCATGAAAAACACATTTTCAGAGAGTTCCCAGTTTGGTAACATGTTCAATTCACTTAGAAAACACAAAGTCAGATGTATCTTTTACTAAGCATGCTCTGATCCATATTTTTACAAGATCTCTATAAACTACAGAGCTCATATGTGCAATGCTCAGAAATCCTTGTAAAATGCATGGAAGACTTTTAAGAGATTTCTCAGTTTATTATATTAAATTCACTGAAAAAACTGCACAGAATGCATCTTTTAAGAACCATGCTATGTTTCACATTTCCACAGGCTGTAAATATACGGTATCTAAAAGACCCCTATGTGCGATGCTCAAAAACCTTTGTAAAATACCATGGAAAGGGATGTTATCATAGAGCTTCCATTTTAGATGGAAAATATAGTATAGACTACACCCTGTAAGAAGCATGCTCTAATTCTTATTTCCAAGAGCTGTCTCTATACTCCCTCTAATGGATTTACATATACAATGCTCCACAATCATTGCAAGCACTACAGAATTAGACTTACGTACAGAATTTCTGGGGTGGCAAAGTATTTAATTCACTAGAAAATGCAGTACAGAAAGTATCATTTAAGATGCTTACTATGCCTCGGGTTTTCAAGAGCTATGTATATACCACTTCTAAAGAGTTGATATACACAAAGCTCAGTAGTCACTGTAAAGCATCATGGAAAGACATATTTATCAAGTTCACACTTTGGCTAAGTGTTCAGCTCACTGGGAAAACACAGTGCAAAATGCCTCATTGAAGAATCATGCTTCAATTCATGTTTCCTAAAGCACTCTGTATACTGCTTCTAAAGGGTTTGTATGTGCTATCCTGGGACACTTTTGTAAAGCACCATGGAAAAAGACTTTATGAGAAACGTCAACTTTGGGAAAGTATTCAGTTCACTGGGAGAACACAGTGAAGAATGGATCTTTTAAGAAGTATGTTCTGATTCTTGTGTTTTACCATGTTGAACACTATCAAACATTTAATGAACAGCTAATATCAATCACCGAAGCACTGTGGCTTCCAATCGTGTCAGATCACAGAAGCTAAGCAAGGTCAGGCCTGGTTAGTATCTGGATGGGAGACCATCTAAGAATACCAGATACTGTAGACTTGGGAGAAGGACCCAGAAACCCATTCCCAAAAATCAGTCCACCATTGAAAACCCTATGAATAGCAGAGAAGTGTTGACAATAGTGTTTCCCTTGTACATAGGGTCGCTATTTGGACACCAACTTGATGGCACCTAACAACAACATTAATCATTCCTAAACTCTCCCAAAAATAAAAAAGAAAGAATACTTTCAAACTTATTTTATGAGCCTAGAAATACACTGACACTAAAGCCAGACAAGGATACGAGAAAAAGAAAATTTTAGGCAAATATCCCTGATGAACAAAGATGCAAAATTTTCAACAGAAGGCTGGCAAGCTGAATTCAATAGCACATTGAAATGATATCTCACCATGATCAAATGAGATCATCCCTGGAATGCAGTGATGGTTCAAAAATACACAAATTGATAAATGTGACACATTATGTTAACAGAATAAAGGATAAAACTCATGGTCATCCCAATAGATGAAGAAAAATCATTTGACAAATTTCAACATATTTTCATGGTAACAACTCTCAACAAATTAGGTATGGTAGAAATTTGTATAAACACAGTAAAGCCCAAGTGTCACAAGCTCACAACTAACATCACACACATCAGTAAAAGGTTTAATATTTTTCCTAGAAGATCAACAACAAGACTAGTATGGCTACTATGACCACTTCTACTGTGCCGGAAGTCCAGGTCAGAGCTATATGGTAAGAAAAAGAAACAGGCATCCAAAGAGAAAAAGAAGAATGGAAATTGTTTCTACTGACAACTTGTTCAGACTGATAAATAAATTTAGTAAAGTTGAAGGATACAACATTAACACATAAAAATCAGTAGCATTTCTATACATAAACAATGAACTTAAGATAGAAATAAAGAAAATAGTCCCACTTCCAATAGCATCAAAATCATAAAAATATTAGGAGTAAATGTAACTTCAGAGGTGAAATAACAGGACACTGAAAACTAGAAAACATTGTTAGTAGAAATTGAAGAAAACACATATAAATGGAAAGATATTCTAAAGTCACGGATTGGAAAAATTAATACTATTAACACATCCATACTACTGTGTTGTACAGATTCAATGCAATCTCTATCAAATTTTTAATATAATTTTTTCATATAAATATAAGAAATAATTCTAAAATTTTTATGGAACCCCAACTAAGCAAACAATCTTGAACATAAGGAAGAAAGGTAAAGGCATTACAATACCTGATTTTAAAACATTAAAGACCTGTATCAGTCAAAACAACACGGTACTGCCATAAAAACAGACACATCAATCAATGTAAAGATTTGTAAATCCCAGAAATAAATATGTTCTACAAGTTACACAGGTACCAAAGTTTCACATTCTATCACAACAAATATATGTAATTATTTTTACTTTAAGAAAAGGTTTCTTTGGAATGTACCTTGGACACTATACTAGGATCACTGTCATTTCAGTGAATGGATGTGGTGATCGATTTGTAATGAAAATAATGATTCATTAATGACAAAGTTTTTTACAAACTATTTTTGAATGTGTTTTATATATTCTTTAGATAAAGGTTGTTAATTCAGTAGTGGCCGCAGTCTAATGCATGTAAGAAAAATTAATAACCCTGGGTTTTAAGATTTTTTTATAGTGGCACTTGTATACTATTTTGACTAAGTTATAATTTCAAGTAATGGATTGTGCGGTCTAGTGCTAAAAGAAAAAAGAACAGAAAAATAAAAATCGATTTAAGAATACTACATCACAACACACTGAGAACAGGGTTATTTCAAAGAATGGATGTGATGTACTGTAGACAGTAACGTACCTCATGATACATGTTTTTAAATGTGTCTTAGAGGCCAGAGGTGGTGGCTCACCCCTGTAATTCCAGGGACTTGGGAAGCTGAGGCAGGAGGATTGCAAGTTCAAGGCCAGGGGTAGCCTATGGAATTTAGCCAGACCATGTCTTAAGATAAAAAGTTTAAAAATGGACTGGGGGTGCAGCTCAGTGGTAGAGTACTTGTAAAGCATATGTGAGGCCCTGGGTTCAACCCCAAAGTACCACACACAAAAATGATGTTTCTTAGAATGCTACTCAGACTGCACTGAGAACATGATATTTCAGAGCCCAAGTGCAGTGACAACTGGAATGCATGTAGTGAAGTGTTTAGTGACATAGCTTTTAATGATATTTCTTGAAATACTACTTTTACACTAGGCTAAGAATAGAGCCATAACAGTGACTAGATGTCTTTACTGAACTCTAATATATGTTAGGAAGTTTTAAAACTTCGTATTTCCTACAATGCTGCTTATTCATTACGTTAAGAACAGTGTTATTTCAGTGAATGGATGTGGTGACCACACTAATGTGTATAATGAAATGATATCAAGAGTGTTTTGGTGTTGTTTGGTACAATGTTCCTTATATACTGTTTAGAAAAGGTGTTATTTCAGTGAATGTATGTGGTGATCAGACTCTAATATATATAATGAAGTATATGGACACATGTGTTTAATGGTAATTCTTAAAATAGTTCAATTGAGCTCTGTAGAGAACAGTGTTATTTTAGAGAATGGATTTGGTGACCACACTGCAGTGCATATACTCAAGTGTTAAAAGCACTTATATAAAAGAAGCTTCTAACAGCATTACTTTTTCACCACCTCAAGAACATTATTTCCATACACAATGTGGTCACAATGTAATGCATGTAGTAAAGTATTTAAAGACACCTATATAAGATCGTGTGCTTGGCACAGTGTCTGGGAGAGTTTCATTCTGTTGTACACAGGGTCATGATGAGTTGGACTCAACTCAATGGCACCTAATAACAACAACAACAACAGATTACAGAGTTTCCTAAAAATTATACTTGTTTGCTAAATTGAGCACAGTGTAGTTTCAGGGAATGGCTATGATAAGCACACTAAATGTATGTGGTGACATGCTTAAGCGCACATGTATAAAAGAAGTTTCTGAGCCAGGTACAGTGGTAGAGGCCAGTAATCTCAGTGACTCAGAAGGCCAAGGCAGGAAGATCACGAGTTCAAGGCCAGAGGCAGCCTATGTAATTTAGCAAGATCCTGTTTCAAGATAATTTAAAAAAAAAAAGAGGTTGAGGGTGCAACCCAGTGATCGAACACTTAGAAAAGTATGCGTGAGTTCCTGCATTCAACCTCCAAGTACCATAAAACAAATTCCTGTAAGTGCTACTTTATTTCTATATAGAGAACAGTTTATTTCAGTGAGTGAGCATGGTAAATATTCTGCTATGCTTGTAAGAAAGTGTTTACATACATATTACAAACATGATTATTAACAGTGTTAATTGCTTGCCTCATTGATAACAGTGTTAATTCAGTGTATGGATGTGGGGACAGCTCTCCAATGCAGGTAGAAATGTGTTCAAATGCACATGCTGAAAAGATCTTTATAAAAGAGTGAGGTCAGCAAGTTAGCAGGGTAGGAGTTACCAGCCTTCACCTCCCCAAGATGTGTGTGTATGTGTGTGTGTGGGGGGGAAATAGACAATTCACCAACAAAATAGTCTTGGGGGTTTTTAAGAAAGATTGAAGAATCTTCAGCAACACAGTAGAACAAAAATTTGGAGAAATATAAAGACAAGTATATTTCTGGTATGATTGTTGTATCTATATGACTGAAGGTGGCCAGGAACAAGAAGAAAGGTAGAGGCCACCAGTGTTAACCATAGTAGTTCCCACATGCCTGTTCTTCAGAGGATACCACTGTATTTTGCATTGAGGTAAACTACAGACACCCTTGTTGCAGAATATAATCACTGGCTTAAAAAAGAATCCCACTAGAGCATGTAAAGTATGCTCTTCCAAAGGAAAGCTAAGAGAAACTAGATATATTTGCAAAATCTGTGGTGTGCTATTGCACATAGGTGAACGCCCGACAGTTCATCATGTCAAAAATTTATTAAAAGTTATATAGAAGATATGTACAAAGTTTCATTTCAATAAGTCACATATAAATTAAGTATATTGAAGTTTATTTAGATTGTTTCATTTTCATATTTAATTTTGGAAAAATAGCCATGACGTGGAATGTTGTTATTGTTGTTAGGTGCCATCGAGTTGATGTACATAGTGACCTTATGCATAACAGGTGAAACACTATCGTCAGTGCTTCTCTGCTATTCATAGGGTTTTCAATGGCAGATTGTTTTTTGGGAGTGGGCTGCGGGGTTCTTCTCCCAAGCCTACAGCACCTGGTGTCCCCAGGAGGTCTCCTATCCAAGTACCAACCAGATCTGACCCTGCTTGGCTTCCAAGATCTGACGGGATTGGACGACACAGTGGTATGGTTGCAGGCATGACATGGAATAGCTTTTGCATAAAATTGCCAGTCAACAATGCATTAACCTTTGAACTACACCAAACTGCATTTCCTTAGCTGTTGGTAACCATTTGTAAAACCCCTGCTTTCTCTGAATTACTAAAGATTGAAACAATATTCTATTCCTTTCGTACAAGGCAGCTTGACTCTGCTCAGTATCAATCACAATTCCTGACAAGCAAGTGATATACCTACTATCTCCCTTGCAGTTTTAAGCTTTAAATGTCACCATTATTTTGTAAAACCTCAGAGCACTTTTACAATGCTGCTGGAATCTTTGTTTTCCCTGATTGAAATCCTAACTAGTTCTAAATCAATGTGATTTCTTTGTTCTTGATGACATTAATTTTATTCTTGGTCAAAATTCTTGCCATAAATTGCCAGGATCCAGAGTGAACTTCTCCAGGATCTTGGCATATCCCTTGGACTTGGCACTCCTCTTATTACTGACCTGGGCCCATTGTGTCTCCCCATTTCCTTATGTGTGCTGGGCTATTAGAATCAGCCTTCTTGGATTCAACTTCCCAACTTTGGCCCAGGTCTACAATTTTGAGTGCTTCTTTTTATTGACATTTCCACTGTCAACGGGGGATTTCAGTCTCTGCTATTAGGAAAAAAATTGAAGGCTTAGTTAAACTTCCTCTTTACCACGAAGCAGAAGATTTAGGTCTCTAAGCTTTCATCTTTTTCTGTTAGGCAAAGATTTGGGTCACAGTTTTTTGTGAACTTTAGGTGAGTGCTCATAAAGATGACATAAATATGCTTATAGTGACATCTTGTGGTCATATTGAGTTTTACCATTGGATTTTAGCAAGAAAAGTTCCCTTGCTGAAGAAACAAGGCATTTGCTCCCTCCAACCACTTTGGGGTGTTTTAGCTAAATAGAGCCTCCATGTGCATGTGTTGGGGATCACAACTTGTGATATGTTTCATTCCTGTGTCAGAGGAAATAATTTGGGCTCATCCAGGCTATGCAATGCATATAAAATATTAGCAGTCTCAACGTCCCAAGCCTCCCTAACTCCACCTGGTGTGACATCCCATCCTGAGATCCATAAGAGAGTGCCTACTGACTAAATTGGCAGCACTTCTTTGGGAGAATCCCTCAAAACAGCACATATCATGGCCCAAAACACAATTTTCTTAGTCTTGGTCAAAAAGAGTAATCTTTCTAAAGTATAATGGGTAGCCCATGCTAAAAATAATGTTGATGGGCAACCCCCACCAGAAAGTCCACTTGGCATTACGTAAAACACCTATAGGTCCTCCTCATGTAAGTTTATTTGCACATGAACCTATTAGGCACTAAGCAAGGCAAGCACCTTTAGGGGCAAACTCCTATATTAATGCACTTTCAAAGTGTTCTTTCCTTTATCTTCAGCTAAAACTTTATGACACAACTGAGCATGCCCAGAGGCACTCTTGGCTGTCATCTTAATCTTTCAAACATTTGATTCATTACCTCGAGCTAAGCATGCCTAAAAATGTATCTGCTATATTTTCTTCTTGAACCTTAAACTGAACATACTCAGGAATGTACTTCTTAACTGAGCATGCTCAGGAATGTTCCCACCACTATAGTTTTTCCTATATGGATATGTGTAGGGTCCCTGCATTAGTCATCTGTCTTCACTGTAGCAGAAAAATCAACTCAAAAACTTGTGGAGGAAAAGATGTGTTAGAAGATCACAGTTAGAGGATAAGTACATAATGGCAACAGTGAAGGCAGAGCCTGCGGTAGAGGATCTATGTCATTGCAAGGCATAAGGAAGAGAGCCCCAGGCTATGAGTCTGGGGTAAAATCTTCCAAAGTCCTGCCACTAGGGAGCCACTTCTGCAAAACTAGATCCTGCCCCCAGCGTTTCCATAGCCTCCCCAGAAAACCCCACCAACTGGGGACCGAATATTAAAGCATATAACCTTTGTTGTTGTTGTTAGGTGCCATCGAGTCGGTATCCGACTCATAGCGACCCTCTGTACAACAGGGGAAACACTATTGTCAGTGCTTCTCTGCTGTTCATGGGGTTTTCAATGGCAGATTGACTTTTGGGAGGGGGTTGCCAGGTCCTTCTCCCAAGCCTACAGCTTCAGGTGTTCCCAGGTGGTCTCCCATCCAGGTACTAACCAGGCCCGACCCTGCTTAGCTTCCGAGATCTGATGGGATCCGATGCCACAGGGCTACCGCTGCAGGCATATAACCTTTAGAGAACATTATATATTCAAACCATGACGCTCCCCAAATAAACTCCCCCATGTCGTTTGTTTGTTTGAGGAGAGCATTGCTTTGGAAATAACTCCTGTGCTCTCCTTCCTGCTGCAGGTAGTAATGTCTCCACTCTTTTGGTATTTCCTGGCCATGCTTGTTTTGGCTTTGCACTTACCAAGATGTGAACCCACTGCAATTGGTCATAGGCCCAAATAACCTGGGGAGATTTAAAATTACATTGGCCAAAAGTGGGAACTTTTTTTAAGTACTGGGAGGTTGAACCCAAAGCCTCACACATACTTTGCGAGCACTCTACCACGCTGCTGCATTTTTTTTTTTAATCTTGAGATAGAATCTTCCTAAACTACACAAGCTGCCTCTGGTCTTGCACTTACAATCCTCCTGGCTCCATCTCTCAAATCACTGGGATTACGGGTGCATCCCGCCACACCCAGCAAAATTGGGAACTGCTAAAATCTCCAAATTAATTATTTGCATGTACATTTGGGAAAAACTAGTTTTAGAGCCAGACAAAACAAGTGGAAACCCTTTTTTCAATGGTATTATGAAGCTTCTATGGGAGAAGGATGTGGCAATCCACTCCCAAGGCAATCCTGAAACAAGCAGCCATTGAAAACCCTATAAGGGTCGCTATGAGTTAGACACAACTCAACGGCACCTGACAACACCAAGAAGAAGCTTCTAAACACAACTCAGAAAAGATTGGTTCCCTCTCAGCAGTAAATTAGAAATTAGTAGAGATTGTCTCAAAAAAAGAAAAAAGAAAAGAAAAGAAACCACGCAGCTCTTCAACTTTTTTCTCCCTCCATGCCTTCTGTTCCTGACAGTGCTTTGCATCTGCCTCTCCTTGTCTGTCCCCTGCTGCTGCCCTTCCTTATTATATCCCCCCTGAATTTCCTTATTATCCTCAAGAGCCACCTCCTAAACTCCATGATGATGCCCCAGTGATGAGTCTTAACCCTAACCCATATACCCTTCTCAATAATGCATCAGAATCTAGCCCCCAAGGACCACTGGATCTTCCTTATTCTCCTAGCTCCCTTTAAGACTAAGGCTTCAGGCCAGGAAGGACCATGAATTATAACAACTCCTTGGACGGAAGCTGAATTAAGATCCCTTGTTAGGCAATTCTCTGATGCTGCCACCAACCCCAGAGACTTTGCCAAGGAATTTAATTTAGCTATTAGAACTCATGAGCCAGGTTACTCTGATCTTAACAACTTGTACCCATGCTTGTGGGAGAAGAAAAAGCTAGAAAGCGTCTCACTAAAGTCAACAAAATTTATGTCTTTTAATGAAAAGTCAGCAAAAGGACACAAGAACTAACTTAGGTCCTTCACTTGGCTATTTCTCACGTATTTCCTGAATTTTTTTCAATGCACAAAGATTCATCAAAGTGCCAAAAAACAGATGACCCAGTTTTGGAAGTTACAAATTTCAAAATGCCCAAAATGTCTCCCTCTTTAATACCAGCTTTGAAAGTGTGTTAGATGAAGAACTTGTCACACTTGTAAAGCAAAACCAATTAAATTGGGCCACTATATAAAACCAGCCCCACATGTCTGTCAGCCTGTGCAGTGGGGGTTGTGTGTTGCTGTGATGCTAGAAGCTATGCCACTAGTATTTCAGATACCAGCAAGGCCACCATGGTGGACAGGTCTCAGCTGAGCTTCCAGACTAAGACAGACTAGGAGAGGGACTCAGCAGCCCACTTCCAAAACAATTAGCTACTGAAAACCCTATGAACAGCACAAAAGCACTCTCAAATATAGTGCCAGAAAATGAGCCCTCTCATCTCCTTAGGCTGGAAGGCATTCAAAAGACTACTGGGGAAGAGTTATCTCTTCAGAATGTAATGATGGGAATAGAGTAAAGCCCCTGGGACCTCCAGTTGCTGATATGACACAACTCAAAATGAGAAGCAACATAGTGGCCGTACCAATGGGCTCAAACATACTAACATCGTGTGAATGGCACAATGTTGGGTAGCGTTTCACTTTATTGTACAAAAGGTTGCTATGAGCCAGAACTGAATTGAGGGCCTGCAGCGGTAGCCCAGTGGTATCAGATCCCGTCAGATCTTGGAAGCTAAGCAGGGTCGGGCCTGGTTAGTACTTGGATGGGAGACCGCCTGGGAACACCAGGTGCTGTAGACTTGGGAGAAGGACCTGACAACCCCCTCCCAAAAAATCAATCTGGCATTGAAAACCCTATGAACAGCAGAGAAGCACTGACAATAGTGTTTCCCCTGTCGTACAGAGGGTCGCTATGAGTCGGATACTGACTTGATGGCCCCTAACAACAACAACAGAACAAGACATATAAAACCATGGTCTTGTCAACTCAGCCAATCAGCTTTCTAAATCTTTCAAAACAAGGCAAAGCCAAGCATCATGCTGCATACCTGCAATCCCAACAACTCAGAAGAGTGAGGCAGGAAGATCATGAGTTTGAGACCAGAGGCAGCTTGTGCAATTTAGCAAGACCTTGTATCAAAATAAAATATAATGAAAAAGGAATTGCTCAGTGGTGGAGTGCTTGCCTAGCACACTTACATGAGGCCCTGAGTTTAACTTTCCAGCACTGCAGGGGAAAAAAAGCAAAGAAGGCAAAGAAACAGGTCATTCAAATTATGAATTTACAACGTTAACAACTTATTAACCACGACATGACTTTCTTACCTTTTATTAAACTATTTTTAGGCTCTTTCTGAGAGAAATTTACATACATAAAGGAAATTTCTGTTTGTAATGGCTTTCCATTTCTGGCAGACTAACCTCATAGAATTTGGAAAGACTAACTTAAATCTGCATAAGGAGCCTGACCTTTGACCATTTTGTCTGAACTGGGCATCTACCTACACTCTTCATTGTCTCTGCAAATAATGGTATTGAGATTTACATTCTGTTTCCTTGAGATGTATATTTTCCACCTTGTTTCACCTCAAAAGTCATACCTTTGGAAGTGCAAATTTAGAGTTGCCTACTTTGCAACCCACTCCCAAAAATCAATCTGCCATTGAAAACCCTATGAACAGCAGAAAAGCACTGACAATAGTGTTTCACCTGTTGTACATAGGATCACTATGAGTCAGATACCCACTCAACGGTACCTAGCACCTAACAATATGCCTGCAGCACTATTAATGTGGCTTCCAATCTTGGAAGCCAAGCAGGGTCAGTACTTGGTTAGTACTTGGATAGGAGAATGCCTAGGAACACCAGGTACTGTAGGCTTGGGAGAAGAACCCTGCAACCCACTCCTAAAAAACAATCAGCCATTGAAAACCCTATAAATAGCAGAGAAGCACTAACAATACTGTTTTGCCTGTTGTACCTATGGTCACTTTGAGTTGGAAACCGATTCAATAGCATCTAACAACAACAATAACCTAACAGTATGATCAGCTTTGAGGGCTGGGATTTAGCTCAGTTGGTAGAGTGCTGCACTGCAATCCATGAGGTCCCAAGTTTGATTCCCAGCACCGCAAAAATGGGAGAAGGACCTGGCAATCCACTCCCAAGGCAATCCCGAAAAACAGTCAGTGATTGAAAACCCTATGAGGGTCACTATGACTCGGATACCGACTCGAGGACACCTAACAACAACAACAACATGATCAGCTTTGGGCTATGGAACAAGTAATCAAAACAATGATAATCCAAGAGGAAAAAAAAAATTTGAAATCTGACAAATGAAAAATTTAAGTGAAAGCTATAAGATCTTTGTTTCCTCTGTATTTTATAATTATGTATTGTTATTGTTTGTTGTTAGGTGCCGTCGAGTCCAATCCGACTCAGAGCGACGCTATGTACAGCAGATCTAAACACTTGCCGATTCTGTGCCAGGCAAATGATCTTATTTATGTTTAAACCCATTGTTGCAGACATTGTGTCAATCCATCTGGTGGAGGGTGTTCCTCTCTTGCGTTGACCTGCCACTCTCCCAAACATGATGTCCTTCTCCAGGGATTGTTCTCTCCTGACTACATATCCGAAAAATGTAAGATGCAGTCTGGCCATTCTTGCTTCCAAGGAGCACTCTGGTTGCACTTCCTCTAGGACAGATTTGTTGGTTCTTTTGGCAGTCCATGGTATATTCAATAGACGTCTCCAGCACCACAATTCAAAAGCATCAATTCTTTTTCTGTCTCTCTTGTTCAATGTCCAGCTTTCACAACCATATGATGCCACTGAAAATACCATGGCATGAGTCAGACGCACCTTCATCTTCAATGTGACATCTTTGCTTTTCA
>VMDO01031353.1:8235-20258 GCA_007922755.1 Pedetes capensis
ACACTCATAGTCAAATAAAAACAGAGTATTTATCACTACTTAGCTTGTCAGGCCATATTCTTCATATTGAAGAAAGGATATATTAACAAGAAAGAAGAAAATATTGGAAGGCATATAGGTCACTGAAAAGAGTAACTTTACAAATTAAAAATGCCCTGATATGATAAACATAGTACATAAATCATTAGATTCAAGATATGGAGAAAAATTAAGAAAAATTACACAAAGTTACGTTGATATATTAAGATATAGACAATATAGAAAGATAGAAAATGAAATATAAAATTCAACTTGTGAGGAGAAATGAGGTGCACATGTAGTTTTTACTAGTATTTTTTATCTCATCATTTTTGGTATTTTTTCATATCTTTATGATTCCAGTTAAGTTGACATTATTTCACAGGACCTTAATGCAAATAAAAGATATTTTATAAGCCTGGTAGTAACCACAAAACAAAAAATCTATAATAAATGCATCAAAAATAACAGGCAAGGATTCAGACTACAAGAGAAAAGAATTTAACCACAAAAGATGATTTAAGAGAGGAAGAAAGAAAGAAAAGAACTACCTATAAAAAAAGATGGAAAACAGGTAACAAAATGAGAGTAGTAAGACCTCACTTTCCAAAAATTACCTTAAATTTAAATAGATAATATTAACCAATTAAGAAAAATACAATGGCTTAGTTGATAAAAGAGTGAACTCCAATTATATGATGCTTGCAAAAAAAAAAAAAATCACTTCACCTCTAAGGACACAAAGAGACTGAAAATTAAATGCTAGATTTTGTTGTCTTTAGGTGCTGGCAAGTTGGTATCTCACTCATAGTAACCCTATATACAACAGAAGAAACAATATTGTTAGTGATTCTCTATTCATAGGGTTTTCAACGACTGTTTTTTTGGAGAGGGTTGCCCAGTCATTCTCCCAAGCCCATAGCATCTGGTATTCCCAGTTGGTCTCCCATCCTAGTACTAACCAGGACTGACCTTGTTTAGTTTCTGATATCTGATGGTTCAGACACCACAATGGTATGTCTGCAGCCAATGACTTCTTCCAAACGTTTTTTTTAAAAAAAGGAATACCAATTCCTCCTCCCTCTTCTCCTCTCCTCTTCCTCCCCCTCCCCCTCCCCCTCCTTCCTTCCTTTCTTCTTCTTCTTCTTCCTCTTCTTCTTCTTCTTCTTCTTTTGGAGGTACTGGGGCTTGAACCCAGTACCTCATGCTTGCATGCTCTGCTAGTGCTGTACCACTAACCCCCCAGACCATTTTATTACTTTTTTGGGACAGGGTCTCACTAAATTATGCAGGCTGCTTCTGGTCTTGAAGTTGTGATCCTCCTGCCTTTGCTTCTGGAGTTGCTGAGATTACAGGCATGTGCCACCACACCGGCTACCAATTCTTCTTAAATTATTTCAAAACTTCAAGAAGAAGGAATTATTTGAAACTCATTTGATGAAGCTAGTATTGCTCTGATACCAAAATGAGACAAGGATAAAGCAGAAAGAAACCTATAAGTCAATGTCTTTGATGAACATATATGCAAAATTCCTTAATAAAATACTAGAAAATTAAATTCAAAAGGATATAAAAAGTATTTGTCATGATCATATGGAATTACCCCCAAGTACCCAAGGATGTCAATATCTTTGATACACTGTACTCAGAGAATACTATTGCATAATAATGTGACTATAGACAGAAATAATGTATATTTTAAAAGCTAGTTGAAAGGATTATGAATGTTTTTGCCATAAAGAAATATAAATAGAGGTTGTTGTTGTTATGTTCCCATGAGTTGGAGCTGACTCATAGCAACACTATATACAACAGAGGAAAACACTACCCAAACTATGCCATGCTTGGCACTATGTCAGTGATTCACTGCTGTTCATAGTGTTTTCAATGGCTTTTGTTTTGGGAATGGATTCCCACATCTTACTCCCATTTTGTGTGGTGCTGGAGATTGTACCCAGGGCCTGAGAGAGCAGAGAACAGCACTCTACCAACTGAGCCAAATCCCAGCCCAAAATATTTGAGGAGATATATATGATCTGATTTAAACTCTACACAATATATACATACATATATCAAAACATCATGTAGTCCCTCACTAATCAATGTGGAGATACCTCAGAAAACTAAAAATAAAACCACCATATCACCCAGTAATACCAGTACTTGTAATATACCCAAAGGGAGACATGTGATCATACCACAGAGACACCTGCATCTCCATAATCAATGCAGCACTTTTCACAATAGCAAGGATATGGAATCAACCAAGATGCCTATCAACAGAAGAATGGACAAAAAAATTATGGTACATATACACAATAGAATACTACTCAGCAGTTTAAAAAATGAAATAATGTCATTTGCAGCAAAATGGATGGAATTGGAGAACATCTTAAGCAAATGAACACAAGCCCCAAAAGAGAAATACCATATGTTCTCATTCATATGTGGTTGCTGAATCATACTTAAAGAAATGAAAATATCCCACACATAAATTAAAATATAAAAATACACAATTAAACCTAGAGTAGAAGGGATAATTTAAGGTGTGGAAAGAAGGAGAGAGGGATCTAGCACAGGGAGGCGAAGATTGGAGAAGATGGGATGGGGAAGAGCATTGATGTGGAAGGATGAAGGGGAAGAGGTCATTCTCAATGTAAACAGCACAACTTCATGAGTATGTTGGAAAACTAGAGGAAGATAAAACAGAGTTTAACTACAAACTAGCCACAAGGCTCCATAAACTTTGTGGTTTGATGAAAGTGTTGCTAGAAGTGATATAAAGGATCCATAATGGAAAAACCCATTGCTGTATCACTCTATGTCCCATCATTAGTTACTATAATGGGAGAATAAAAACAAAAATGAACATCAAGAGAAAAGTGGGGAAAGGAGGAGTGGGGCCTTCATACCCTGCCAAAATTCCACTGTCTAGGATTGACTCTTTCTATGGTTGAAAAGCCTTCACTTTGTGGTTATGTTTATCTCCTACAGACTCTAGAGCACCTAGTACATTATTGGATCCTTTAAAGCTCATTCAGTAAGAAGTGACTCATCATCTGAGCCATCCAATGAACCACAGAGCATCTACCTTGCATATTAATTAATACTCCCCAATAGAAACATTCAGGTTTCAAAGAAAAATGGACAGGGGGTGGGGAGAATTCCCATTGTGACAATTGTGGCATGAAAATCTATTCACAGTATTCATTTCTCAATTGCTTAGGTTGCTAAATAAAAAAAAAATGAAAATTAAACAAAATCCAATGAGTCTCCTTTGAGTAATTTTTGCTAATCAAAGAAACTAATTTTCCATCCATGGAAGTATTCTATACATGTAGATAACTAGAACAAATATATTTGTATTATATACCACTATTATTCTTAGAACAAGTAACCAAATCACTTAATTTAAAATTAAAAATATTAATAATTATTTTATAATAACGTTCTCTTATTTTACTCCTTACCCTCTATTTATCCAATTTGATGAAAGTAATTTATCCTTACCTATTTCATCATATTTGGATGATGTGTGAAACTGGATGATCCCCTCAGGCTGTTGATAACATTATATGTTGCCTTACATTTGAGAATGTGCTATTGTCTATAATTTAATTACTGAGTTATCACACATTTTCCATGCTCATGGTCATAACTTGGATTTATTGTCAATCATTTAGTATTTTCTTCTGTGACAAAAATTCTATTTCTACCATATATTGTTGAAATAATTTTTCTTCTTTATTGGCTTCAGGATCATGGGAAGTGTCTTTATTTTTTGTCATTGTTTGGAAACACATTTAGAAACACTGCTATTTGTCATTTCCACAAGACATCAGAAAAATCTCACTGGAAACAAGCTCTTATTCAAGAGAACAATAATTTAATATGATAGAAGGAAACTAAAATTAACTTAAACTTTATTTCCTTGTTCCTAAATGCTTTTCCTTCACATCTTTATTAAAGGATTATACAATATTCAGTTTAAACTGCATGCAATATTCTGTGACAACTTCTAGTCAAATGTTCTATAAAATATAACAATTTCATCAGGAACAGCATTGTCTCTGTGTCATAACATTTGTGGGATATTTTGGTATAATTTAAAGAAAAGCATCTCAAGTTTTACCAATATGACTCTAGGAGACAATATCTTAAATTAGAATAGAGTTTTTAACCATGTGACTTCAGGAGAAAATACATAAATTGAGCTAGAGATTTTTTCACATTTCTCACCAATAAATAAGACTTAATGATAATACACAGTTTTTCAGAGTGGTAACATTTAAAAGAATTGTTCTTCCTTTCTCTGACTCTCTCTCTCTCTCTCTCTCTCTCTCTCTCTCTCTCTCTCTCTCTCTCTCTCTCACTGTAGGACTTGGATGGTTGAACCTCAGGCTTTGTATATACTTTGCATGTGCTCTACCACTGAACTGTAGCCCCAGTCCCTTTTTTAGTTTTTTTTTTTTGTTGTTGTTGTTGTTTGTTTGTATTGTTTTGTTTTGTTTTTTATGTTGAGATAGGGTCTTACTAAACTATGCAGGCTGCCTTTGGCCTTGAACTTCTGTGATCCTTCTGCCTCCTCCTAAAGAGCCTGCACCACCATGCCCAACTCTCTGTCTTATATTACATATATGTGAGATCATTAGCCTCTGAGACATTAATGCAAAGTCTAATGAAGCTGCAGAGTCATTTAATTTATAGCTTGGTCAGATTGTTCATGATGTCATTGAATATTAGTTAATAAATTTACTAACCTTCTCAGGATTTCAAAGTTAATAATTTAAAAGAATTAGCTCAGACTTGAGTTTGAGTCTACAAATTTAACTCCTAGCATACATTATGAAGGAAAAGGATCTGGCAACCCACTCCCAAAAGAATCAGTTACTGAAAACCCTATGAATAGCAGAGAAGCATTAACAATACTATTGTGCCTATTGTATGTTGGGTCACTATGAGTCAGACACCAACTCAACAGCACCTAACAACAACAACATACACTGTGAGGGTCCTCTAAATTTTTTTGAGATTTTGAGAATTAAATAAGTTAGTTTAAACTTATACAAACTTTCTTACCTGATACATAGCCAAATGGTTATAATACAAATTGGATGTAAAATATTAGTATTTCAAGGAATTTCAGCTTATCAGAAATAAGTTAAACATGATAGGGTACATATTAAAGCTAAAGACAACTACAAAGGAATGCTTCTAATATTCTACAACTGAAGAAAGAGCGGCAGTATTACTGGTCCTACATAATCTTATATTTATCATATCAACTTCCCAAGGATAATACTAGTCTAACCATAGCTATGTTGTTTTGTCATTCAGTGTAAAATATACAGGAAATAAAAAAACTGTTAACTTCAAAGCATAAGTAACTATTTAAGTTTGATATTTCACAATTCTTGGTAAAAAAGAAATCTGTTGCTTAGGATAATATATCTTGAACAATAATCCTAAACTTATTTGGGTTTAACATGCTACTTTATGTTTCTTAAATAATGTAATTCAATTAAAACTGGGTGCTGGTTTTGCCTCAATGTATGGAGACTACATCATTTTAATTCCACAGAGAAATAATTTTGCTTTTATTCCATCCTCCAATATTGAAAGACAATGAGTACACATCCCATGACACTCATTATTTTATTTACTGTAGAATTGTTGTTTAATTAGCATAGTGTGTTCTTTATGATGACCTATAAGTGCCATTTCTCTTCTATTCCAAAACTGAGAGGAGCATGTCTCTTGAATTCTGTTTTAATCTTCAACTCACATGTAATATGCATTTTGTTTATAAACTGATTGATGTTGTCTTATTTTCCACATTTGCATTTTCTTTGCACAACTATATACATTTGAATTTCTTATATACTTTTAAAATTTATGTCAAAATTATTATTATGCAAATACTAGCATGATAAATGCCTGCAGCCATACCACTGTGGCTTCTGATACTATCAGATCTCTGAAGCTAAGCAGGGTCAGACCTGGTTAGTACTTGGATGGAAGACCACCTGGGAACACCAGGTGCTGTAGGCTTGAGAGAATGACTGGGCAACTGTGGGGCCCCATGTTTCAGCACCACCTCTATGTGGGGCACGTGCCTCCCAGTCCAGACCGGATGTTCATAAGGGGGGTGCCGCCCCGCACACAGATACTAAACACAATTCACTCGGGACCCTCGGGTGAGGGGCATGGACTCCTGTGGCCCTCTGGACACCAATGGAGATGGGAGAAAGGAAAAGCCTCGGGCGCTTTTGCCTTCCAGGGGCAAACACCCTGTTGGTGGTCTAGGTGGTCACCAGGAGACAGTTCTTGCCTCGTGAGTGATTAGACAGAGAGTTGGTTCTTTCCTTGTTGATGGTCATGGGGGAAAGCGTTCTTTCCTCACCAAAGGTCTGGGCGAGAGAGCAGGGCAGCTGTTTCCTTGCCGATGGTCTGGGCGAGAACAGGGTCTTTCCTTGTTGGTGGTTGAAGGTCCAGGTGAAAAAGGGTGAAGTTGTTTCCTTGGTGGTCTAAGGTCTGGGCCAAAAGGGTCTTTCCTTGCCGATGGTCCAGGCAAGAGAATAGGCAGAAAAGATGGAGCTGCCACAGTGTAGCTCCTTATATAGCTTGCCCACTGAATGGCCTGAGCCAATCAGCTTTGAGTTCAATTGTCCAATCAGGTTTGGGGAATTTGTGAAGCGTTTTATACAAATGTCCAACCAAGTTACTTTCATTTTTCCTAGATTTAGCCTTTTGTCCAGTTTTGGGGTTTTTGCCAATTTCCTCCCAATTTCTCCCTACAGGCAACCCACTCCCAAAAAACAATCACCACTGAAAACCCTATGAATACCAGAGAAGCACTGACAATAGTGTTTCTCCTACTGTATGTACAGTTGCTACGAGTTGGACGTTGACTGGATGGCACCTAACAACAAGCATGATAAGTAAGTGATAATTTAAAATGTGAATAACTTTCAAAAGTTACTTTTTACACAACTCAAGATAAAATTCAGACTTGTTATTTTAATAAATATAAAAATTTTTATAGAAAAAATTATGAATCATGAAGTTCCATGGCCTTCTGGATTTCTCTAATTAAATAACTCATTGTAAAAATAGTAGTAAAAATATTGAAGTTCATGGGAAATGGAATTTACATATGCATGACCTTCTGAATTTATATTACTTTGGGATTTAGAGTATTTCTTTTTTATTGTGTGTTTCCATTTACATGTAACATCCAGAATGGACAAATCCACTGAAGCAGACTAAAGGAGACTGTAAAATGATGATTGCTGATAGGTGTGGGGGAAGAATCTACAGGGATAGACTGCTTAATGGGTATGAGTTTGGTGAGTGAAGTGATAAAAATGTAGAATTATGTTTGTACAACTATGAATATACTAAAAAAACCAGTGACTTCTATACTTTAAAATGATGAATTTTGTGTTACATGAACTATATTTCTTTTTAAAATTTAATTTGCATAGAGTATGAGTTTTGTTTTAACATTTTCATACAATTGCTTCATGTATTTGCACTTTTCTCCCTCTTTACCCCCTATGTTTCTGCCCACCAATAAGCTCCTCCTCCCAACCAGATATGTCCTCTTATATTTTCCAATTCTCCACACAATTTTATATATATATATATATATATATATATGTATCTCACATATATATATATTCCCTTTAAGGTACCTTTAGCTTCTGCATATGAGTGTAAACATGCAGTATTGCTGTATTTTTCTTTTCAGGTTTGGGTTATTTTGCTTAAAATTATGATCTCCAGATCCATCCATTTTCTTGCAAATGGTGTAACTTTATTCTTCTTTAATGCTGAATAATATTCCATTGTGTATACATATATGCCTCATTTTTAAAATCCACTTACCCATTGATGGACATTTTGGCTGATTCCATATCCTTGTGATTGTGAACAATCCTGCAATGAACATGGACACACAGATGTATCAGCATTATGCTGATTTCTATTACTTTGGGTATATACCCAGAAGCAGTATTGCTGGATCAGATGGTAATTTTGTTTTTGGTTTTCTGAGAAAGTTCCATATTGACTTCCATATGGCTGAACTAGTTTACTATCTCACCAGCAGTGAAAACAGGTTTCCTTTTCCCTACATCCTAATCAGCATTTATTGTTTGTTTTGTTGATGGTAGCCATTCTGACTGGGGTGAGGTGGGATTCCTGTGTAGTTTTGATTTGCATGTCCCTGGATATTAAGGATTTTCAATATTGTTTTGCATATGTATTGGACATTAGTATTTCTTCTTTTGAGAACTATTTGTTTAGTTCAGTTGCCTATTTATTGACTAGATTTTTTTGATTATTTTGGTGTTTAATTTTTTGATTTCTTTATATATCTCATATATTATTCTGCTGTCAGATGTATATTTAGCAAAGATTTCCTCTGATTCTATGGGCTCACTATTTACTCTATTGATTGTTTCCTTTGCTTTGCAATTTTTTTTCTATTATTTTCAGGTAATCCCACTTGTCAAATGGGATTTAGAACATTTCTTAAAACACTTTTTAAAATTTTCAGTTTTCCTCCCTCTGACATATAAATAATAACCTGCTAGTAATATAGTGATGTTAAAGAAATTTACTAACATTAAGGTAATATACAGCAGTCCATGAAAATCAACATTTCTTGACTATGGCCTAATATCTATGCTAGCGTATTGTGGATACACACTCATCAACAAAATAGACTCAATTCCTACAATTGGGCCTATGAGGATAATGAAGAATGCATGATAATTTCTCTATGTCTTCAATTATATGATAAATCATATAAAAGAAAAAGTTGTTATAGATTGGATAGTTATTCCTTTCTGATAAAAATGACACAAAGACCAATACCTGGAAAAGGAGAAAGAATTAAAGATGTAAGTGTTCTAATCAAATGGAACCAGAAACACAAAGTTCTCATGTGTGAGAAATAGATAAAATGGCCAATATAAGGAAAGAAAAAGTCACATAAAATGAAACTAGAGACAGGCATGGAGTCTGTCCATTATAAGGCCTTACAACTTAATGATTTCATATTTACCTCCAAAAGAATATAAAGTCATTGATATGTTTAAATTGGGTGGCATTATTGGATTTATACTTATGCAGATTATTCTGGCTTACTGTGTAAGAATGATTTGAGCCAGGTGCAATGGCATACACCTGCTATCCCTGCAACTCTGGAGGGGAAGGCAAAAGAAAAAAAAGGAAAGAAAGAAAGGAAAAGAAAAGGAAGGAAGGAAGGAAGGAAGGAAAGAAAGAGAAAGAAAGAAAGAAAGAAAGAAAGAAAGAAAGAAAGAGAGAGAGAGAGAGAGAAAGAGAAAGAAAGAAAGGGAAGGAAGACAAAAAATGGGCTGGGAGTGAGGTTCAGTGGTAGAGCACTGGCAAAAGCATACATGAGGAATGAGGATTGGGTTCAACTCCCACTACCACACAGATACACACAAAAATAATGATGTGAGCATTACAAATATGAAAGCAGGAAGACGCATTAACTGTCTATCAAAAGTTCCCAGGTAAGAAACAATGGTGACTTGCACTAAAGTAATGACATTGGAGACAAAGTTATATATTTACCTGTGATTTTATAACAGAATAGAAGTTAAAGTTTGTAATGATAGAATGAATATTGCTGATTAAGAGAAATGGGTCAGCAAAATTGACATTGAGATTATTGTTTTAACTAATCTTACAGATAATCAAAGGTTTTGGAGGAATAAAAACAGAATTAAAATGGAATATGTTGCTCTCTCCCACGTGTCTGCCAGCATGTTGTGCTGTGAGGTTTTCAGTGTTGCTGTGATGCTGAAAGATATGCTACTGGTATTTCAGATACCAGCAGGGCCACCTATGGAGGACAGGTTTTAGCTGAACTTCCAGACCTTAACAGACTAAGGAAAAGAACTAGACTAGAAGAAAGGACCATTTAAAACTCTATGGATCATAAGGAAATACAGTCAAATACAGTGCAGAAGAATGAGTCCTTCTGGTAGGAAAGCATTCAAAAGATGACTGGGGAAGTGTTGTCTCTTAGAGTTGACAGTAAAATGGGAATGGAGTTAAGTCCCAGGAACCTCCATTTGCTGGTGTAACAATACTCAAATGAGAAGAAACACGGTGGCTGCAATAATTGTCTCAAACATAAAAAGATCATGTACAAGCCACAGAGTTTGATAATGTTTCATTCTGTTGTACATGGGGTCACTATGAGTCAGACTTGACTCAATGGCACATAAAAAAAACAATCATGCTATAATAAATGATTATGCTCCACCTGATTTTTCAGGCTTACTTGGGACTTACATGTTCTAAAGTAAGTTTTACTTTTAGTATCTTCTTTGTAAATGCGGCACCACATTTATTGAGCATTGCACTAAATTGTAGGTTTTCCTTGTTATCTAAATTCTTCAAAGTGAAATCTTTTCTTATAGTCATAAATGACACCTGACAAAGAGAACTACTGGAGATAAGTAACAATTGTTTTGTGGAAGTATTAATTGAATGACTTGGTTCATAATACCTTTGAATTGTTATACTTCATGCAAAACTCAGCTTACGCCACAGTAATAAAAAATGGCCCAAAATGACATATATTTTGCCACAAAAACTTAGTTATAAAAGAGAAATAATTAAAAATTCCATTCTAAATTAAAATTAAGGAAAACAAAAGCAAAACAAAATGGAAAAAAACAAATAAGAATGCTACTGACTAAAAATTGAGTAGAAAACAAAACACCCAGGTAGTAAATAAACTGCATCTCACTAGATAGCCTAATTAAGAAAAGTATAAATCACAAATATGAAAAAAGTGAAACTTGAATCAGCATCAAAACAGGAAAAAATAAAACACTTAGTATATTAGTTTTCTACATTTACAAAAGTATTTTTGAAGAATCTGTTACCTCCCTAGGGAAGTATAATTTATAAAATTTTCCAGTAAGAAAGTTCTAAGAGCTAAAGAAAATGTTATCAAAGATCCCATGCTAAAAATGATTTTATAGGAAAAAATACCATTTCAAAGCCAAATAACCTAAAATATACTTAATAGCATAGAAAAAGTGTAACACCTTACAAACACTACACACAAAAATATTGTAAACATTTGTTTTACTTATGTATATTAAAGACAAAAATTCTAAGCAAAATACTAACCACCAGAAGATAATATCGTTGTTGTTGTTGTTAGGTGCTGTTGAGTCCGTGTCCGACTCATAGCGACCCTACATACAACAGGCGAAACACTATTGCCAGTGCTTCTCTGCTGTTCATAGGGTTTTCAATGGTGGATTGATTTTGGGGAGTGGGTTGCCGGGTCCTTCTCCAGAAGATAATATCAGATCACCAAAAATATAATCAAATGAGATTCATTCTTGGAATTGATGGAGTTTTCAACGTTAATGACACTGACTATTATGCATGATGTTCAAACTAAGATAATTTTAAAATGAAAGAGGTGCTTTTGTTAATTATGTTAGGTATTAGGACAAAAGCAATAAAACAGATCTGTTTAGAGCATACTATAGTAACTTTTTCTTCATAGTATGTACTGTATATCATAAATTTTAATTTTATATGCAATGGTACATTTTTTTTCATAACTATCTCCCAGATTAGATTTTAAGCTTTGTGACTATAAGTACTCTGACATTCTATTCATTGTTATGGCCTCTGAAATCAATCTAGTGACTGGCATATGTTGTTGTTAGGTGCCATTGAGTCGGTGTCAGACTCGTAGCGACCCTGTGTGCAATACGCGGAATATTATTGCCAGTGCTTGTCTGCTGTTCATAGGGTTTTCAATGGTAGATTAAGTTTTGGGAGTGGGTTGCCGGGTCTGTCTCCCATACTGGCATATAGTAGTCCTAAATTAAAATTTGTTGCATAAATGAAATCACAGAAAATTAATTTGTTATTACTTCTCATGCTATCAATCTGAGCATTATATATATATGTATATATATATATATATATAT
>VMDO01031354.1:0-20213 GCA_007922755.1 Pedetes capensis
CCTCTGACTTCAGCAAAAATAGCATCCAAGAAGGGGTCCACATGGAATCTGACAAGCATTATGTGGTAACTGGGGAGTGAAAATTGAAAATAAGGAAGATAGAAGTAACTGGTAAAATTGTGGTGGTTGGGAGTGTTGGATATAGGAAAGAGTGTGGAACCAAAGTGAGATTCAGTGTGATTGCTGATTATTCACTTAGTTTTAAGTGACAAATATGAACATGTTTAAGTGCAGATGGAAAAGGAAATAAGACATTGAGGAGACAGAGGAGACTGAGTAAAAATATGGGATTGTTAGAAAGCGATCCTAGAATAGATGGGAGGCTAAGCTATCCAGGACAGCAAAATTGGAAAGGTGAGATTTGAACAGGAAGCCTCATGTTTTCAGGAATAAAAGGGAGAAAAACGTGTGTGTGTGTGTGTGTGTGTGTGTGTGTGTGTGTGTGTGTGTGTGTGTGTGCATGCGTGCCTGGGTGCACACACAGGTCTGTGTGTATGCATGTGGATCAGGGGTGTTTGTAGACTACTTACATCCTGTCCATGGCCTCTATGCTCTCTCAGAAGGAGAACATGCTCCCTGTGAAGGGTGAATGGATGAGGTGGAGGTTCGGGAATTCAAAGGTCTGAAAGACTGGGGAGAGTAGTGTTGGTTGCCAAAATATGGATCAGTTCCCTATGTCATTGAGAAACTATTTGAAATTACACATTTTGTCTTTAGGTAAATTGGTACAGTATTTGGTGATATATATCTCTCTCCAGGTAGACTCAGTACTTCAGGATTGGAGCAAGCCTATTGAAATTTTTGTCTTTGGAGACGCTTTTCAAATAAGAATTATTTAAAAGGAATTATTTGCTAGATTTCTTTTCCCCTACTAAACTTGTCCTTCCTCTTTGTTTCTGCTTTACAGCCTATGCTCGACACTGCAGTGCTATCAACATAGTACCAGACATATTTTCTATGTTCTGTTTCACATAATAAATGTTGTTGTTGTTGCTAGGTGCTGTTGAGTCAAGTCCGACTCATAGCGACCCTATGTACAGCAGATCGAAACACTTCCCAATTCTGTGCCAGGCACAGGATCTTATTTATGTTCAAGCCCTTTGTTGCAGACACTGTGTCAATCCATCTGGTGGAGGGTTTTCCTCTTTTGCCTTGACCTGCCACTCTCCCAAACATGATGTCTTTCTCTAGGGATTGATCTCTCCTGACTACATGCCCGAAATATGTAAAGACCCTTTACTCATCCTCATATTCTAGCGGGCCACACATTGCCTTGCAGAATCTCCTTACTGCTGGTTAGGAAATGACAAACTGAAATAAAATAATCCTGAAATTTTACAAGATTGCTCGTGTCAGGGAATATTCTCCCAGCTATTTACTGGTTACAAAGGGAAAACCTGGAGTGAATTACATGTTGGGTCATAATGGAAACATTTGTAAAACTGAACACTAGATGTTTTCTTCATTGAAATATCTATAATGTAAAGTTCTGCTGTCCACTACATTAGGCACTACCAAAATGATGCTATTGAGCATCTGAAATATATCTAGTTCAAATTGACATGTGCTTTCAAAGTAAAATGCAAGCCAGTTTTTAAAGATCAGCATGGGAAAAAGATCCCATATATCTATTTAATGTATTTAACACACTAGAATAAAAACATTTAGATTATTAAAGTTATTTCATCAGTTTCATTGGCCTTTTCATTTTTATTTTTAACTCATTTTCAATGTAGCTACCATAAAATTGAAAATTTCAAGTGTTTTTCATTTATGACACATACTACATTCCTATTGGGTAATGATGATGCAGAAAACTAATAACTGAACTAAAATCCCCAGTCATGTTGTCTATTATTAGTATTTATTTCTTTCAATTATGGCATTAATTTTCCAATATCTTAAATAACCCAATTCGCAAAGGTTATTAAAGAATTTCTATATTACTTCACATGGCATTTCATATTACCACATAACATTTGATTTTCAGGCAAAATTCATTAAAATAAATGCTAGAATTGGAATATGAGTCCCATTATTTAATAATATATTTAACTATTAATGTTATTCTAAATCAATTCTCCATGTATTAGGTGTAATTCAGTGTCATCATTCATGTTCTTCCTATAAGGCCATGAGTTTCTAATTGCAATCTACAGGCAAGTTGAGAACATGTAACGCATTATTTATTCTCTTAAAAATAAATTACTTTAATAACAGTTTTTTTCAATGTATTAAAATTCTGCAGTGATAATCAATTTCTATAATAAAATAAACATTTGTAAACTTTATAAGGAAATAATAAGGCTAACATATATGAAAGTAAGCCGTATTTATATGAATCACACCAACATAACTTATAGGATACTTTGCTTTCACTTAGCTGTAGTCCTTACAGGCATTGAAAATGTTAAAAAGTGTCCTATAATTAAAAAATGTAAATAAATAGTAATAAATAAATAAAATTGTCATATTAGTAAACATGTATGAGCCATTTTATAAAAAACCAATAATCTTTTGTCTGTATATATTATACATGTAAATTATGTGCTTCTCATTGTTACTACTGCTATGAAAACTAGTTTGTATATTTGAAGCAATAATCTGAAACTCACGTAGACTTTCATAATATTTTTATTATTTATTTATTTATTTTATTTTTTCCACTACTGGTGGTTTGAACCCAGGGCCACTTGGCACATGCTAAGTCAAGTTCTCTACCCTGAGCTGCAAATCCAGCCCCTTTTTTATTTTTTAGAGACAAGATCTCACTAAATTGTGCAGTCCACCTCTGGCTTCTAGCCTCCAGTCCTCCTGCCTCAGCCTCCTTAGTCTCTGGGTGTGTGTGACTGCTCCTGATCATAATAATTTTTAAATGTGAATTCTGTTTTCTTTAAATTCATCATCTGTCCATAATGTTATTAAAGTTGTTCAAAAATACTAGGACACCAGAAGAGAAGCTATAAGTAAACAACAAGAATAATTTATAAAGACATTTTTGAATAATTCACATATACTTATAATAAAAAAATCTCTATTTTCTGGTACTTTTATAATTTTCTTGTAATTTAGTGAGAAAATTTGTATACCACAGAAAATATTATTCACTTATCTATCTTAAAAATAACTTTTGCGTTAAAATATGTCATGCAAAATGAATTCCTAGTTTATTTGTATTTGTAATATTTAACATAGCTTCCAGTTAGTAACAAATTATTTAGCAGAATCAACACTGTTCATTGGTATCAAATGTAAAAACTCAGTCTCATACAAACATTTCTTTAGGTGTTTTCCTCTAAGCCAATGGAGACAGAATGAAAGAACTCATTGTAGCCAGAAATATAAATTATATCCCAAGAAGCATCAATAGATATAAAAATTATGAAAAATATTGACATGTACCTATGCACTATGCATAGTGCATGTACCATGCACTATGATAATACCTATCATAGTGATCATTTTTCTTATTTATGGTAATAGAACATTTTTGAATACTCATCCTTCTCACAGGCATTTTCTGCATGACGTATCTAATCTTCCCATTTTTTATCTTGGTTTCCTTGCAAGAAATGAAGGTTTCATCAAATATAGGAATCTGTGCAAGAATTAGAACTTAAGAAACATCACAAATAGTTTTATCCAGACAATTATTTTACTATTTTGTCTGCTAATTTAGTATGTCCAAATACAACATTTAGAAAGATAAACATCAATTCACAATATTTACAATAAAATAAAAAATCCCCTACTGCAAAATATATTTTATTTTTCATCTTAAAATGGAATAAACATTTGCAAATTGCTGATTGATTTTCAGGATTGTTTTGGGAGTGAGGTGCCATGTCTTTCTCCCATTTTCTCAGTGCTGGAGATCAAAGCCAAGTCCTCAGCACAGAGCTGTACTCTTCCAACTGAGCTATACCCCATTCCCTGTTTATATTGTGTTGTTGTTGTTGTTGTTAGGTGCCGTCGAGTCGGTATCCGACTCATAGCGACCCTCTGTACAACAGGGGAAACACTATTATTGTCAGTGCTTCTCTGCTGTTCATAGGGTTTTCAATGGCAGATTGATTTTTGGGAGGGGGTTTCCAGGTCCTTCTCCCAAGCCTACAGCACCTGGTGTTCCCAGGTGGTCTCCCATCCAGGTACTAACCAGGCCCGACCCTGCTTAGCTTCCGAGATCTGACAGGATCGGATGCCACAGGGCTATGGCTGCAGGCACGTTTATATTATAGAAAACTTTAAATGAATAATATGTAGGTATTAAGTGCTATTATGGGATACTTTATATGGAAAACATGGAATTATTTCAGTTACCCTTGCTCATGGGACTATTATTGTATATTCATGAATCTAGTCCGTATCCTTTGAACAGTTTCAGAAGGCTCGAAAATCAGATGCAGATTAGAATCGTGTAGATTGGAAGAGAGAGAGAGAAAGAGGGGAACAAAGGGAGAGGAGAGGAGAGGAGAGAGAGAGAGAGAGAAAAGAAAGAAGCAGGTGGGGGGGACACAATCCATGTGTGAGAATCCAATCTGCAGATGGTTCTAATCCACATCTGATTTTGCAGCCCTCTAATATAATTGAAGACCAATACTGTTTTGCCTGTTGTACTTAGGGTTGCTGTGAGTCAGACACTGACTCAAAGGCACCTAACAATAATAACAGCAATACAGTTGAAAGGGTGCAAAGTACATTTGAGTATATGTTGTTGTTAGATGGCATCAAGTTGGATATGAGTCATAGTGATCATAGGTACAGCAGAATGAAGCACTACCTACCACTGGGCCATGCACATGATCTCTTTTTATATTTGAACCCATTGTTGCAACCACTATGTTTCTTCTCATTTTGAGTCCTGCTACATCAGCAAAAGGAGGACTCAGGGGCTTTACTCCATTCCCATCATTAAGGTGGACTATACTCTGAGGAGGCAACTCTTCCCCAGTTTTTTCTGGAGTGTCTTCCAGATTGTGGGGCTCATTTTTGTCACTGTATTTGACAATGCTTCTTTGCTGTTCATGGGGTTTTTCAATGGCTAGTAGTTTGGGAAGTGGGCTTTTTTATAATAAAAAAACATGGAAGTTGTACATAATAATAAGCTAATGTGATATTTCAGTATATGTATACATTATGTAATTTGTTGTTGTTTTGGTGTTTTGTTTGTTTTGTTTTTGTTTTTTGCATTACTTGGGGGTTGGACCCAGGGCCTCATGCATGTTAGACAAGTGCTCTTTCACTGAGTCTCACCTCTAGTCCCTTTTTGGCTTTTTATTTTGAGACAGAGTCTCTTTAATTTGTATAGGCTGCCTCTGGCTTGTGCCATGGCATCTGCCTCAATGGGTAATGTTTCAGTAAGAGTAAACATCTCTATCTCTTCAAGCATTTATCATTTCTTTATGGTAAAACACTGAAATGCCTTTCTTCTAACTTTTTGGGATCTGCAGTACATTATCGCTATCTATTATCACGCTGCTGTGAAGCAGCACACCAGGACTTCTTAGCCCTGTTTAATACCAGCTTAGAGTTCATCGATCAACCTTTCCCCCTTCTGCACTTAGATAATTAACATTAGCATTGCAAGTGACTGTGACTATTAGAAGACACTGTTACCAAAAATTGTGCTTCTGTATCTCTCCATTCCAGCATTTTCCAATGGAAATAAAATGTGAACTACAGATGTCAGCCACATAGACAATTTTAAATTTGCTAGGGGCCACATTTTTAAGAGCAAAATAAATTAGATGATATTAATATCCATATTACATTTCCTTTAACGAAGTATATTTGAAATATAGTCCTTTTTAAGTATAATCATAAAAATGTTAGAGATTTCACACTTTTTGCACTAGGACTTTGAAATCTATGATTGGTTTCATGTTGTTGTTAGGTGATGTCAAATCAGGACTGACTCATAGGAACCCCATGTACGCTGGATGAATCACTCACCAACACTGTGCCATGCCCGACTCCATTGTCAGTGCTTTTCTACTATTCATAGAATTTTCAGTGGTGGATTGTGTCAGGAATGGGTTGCCAGGTCCTTCTCTCAAGCCTATAGCGTCAGGTGTTCCCAGGTGGTCTCCCATCCAAGGATTAACCAGGCCTGACCTTGCTTAGCTTCCCAGATCTGATGGGTTCCGTCGCCAGGGTGGTATGGCTGCAGGCTTATTTCCCATAGTTCGAGGCAGTTCAGAGTCAGCACATGTCAAGTTCAATAGCACAGCATGGCCAGGATCCATTGTTTCAGATGCAGTAGGTTTTGCTAAGGTCAGCATATCCTCCAATCATAGACATGTGTTCTGATTTGTATTTTTGTATTATTCAGCTGTGAATTTTTTGGAGCATATATAAATATCTGTTGTTGTTGTTAGGTGCCGTCGAGTGGGTATCCGACTCATACCAACCCTCTGTATAACAAGGGAAACACTATTGTTAGTGCTTCTCTGCTGTTCATAGGGTTTTCAATGGCAGATTGAATTTGGTAAGGGGTTTCCAGGTCCTTCTCCCAAGCCTACAGCACCTGGTGTTCCCAGGTGGTCTCCCATCCAGGTACTAACCAGGCCCGACCCTGCTTAGCTTCCGAGATCTGACGGGATCGGATGCCACAGGGCTATGGCTGCAGGCAGATATCTGCAGGGAAAAACAAAACAACCAACCAAACAAACAAAACCATGAAAGAGTTTTAAAGTACAGAGAGGAAAAGAATGTCCTCTGTTTCCAGCAAAATCACTTCATTTTGATTAGAGTCAAACTAATAAAGGGATAGCAGTAAAGTTAATGGAAAATGTTGGTGAGAAACTGGACTTAATAGCAAGGCCTCACAAAGAATTATGGACTCCGTTCTTCCTCTCCAGTTCTGCACAGCATTTGTTATTCTCTAGGACCCTGAGGAGATGAAATTATGGGAGTTTGAAAAGATTATGTCATCACTGTGGACAAAACAGTCATGAGTGCCAGAGAGACTTGGTCAAGAAGTTTTACAAACAGAACAGATATATTATAAAATTAAAAAGGGAGCTAGAGCAGAGGAGGAGGAGCAGGACAGACATACATGGACAGGCAGTCAAGACCATAACTCACATCTTGGTTGAGATATTGGTCAGTCATTTTGTGTGCCTTCCAGGGGAATAAAACTGAGACATCTTGGTGTGGGGGTATGGAAAACAGAAATCCTGCTATGAAGAATGTGAGAAATATTAGGTGCATACATATTTATGCCATGTTTTTAAAAATTAAATAGCTGCTTTTTATATTACTCATTTAATAGCAATGGATGGAATGTTTAAGTAAGTTTTCATTTCAAATAATCAAAGTAATGTATCCATATTTCTATCACTCACATTGTTTAAAGTGTGGTATGTGGTGTCCTACAAGACTGTTTGTAGTTGCTGGAGTTGGGTTCATTTATACAAACCCATATCCATATACCTATCCACATATATACATATATATATATATATATATATATATATACACACACACACACACACACACACACACATATATACATGTATATGTTACACAAATGATATTTTCAGTCACATCATGTGGTTATGAAAGCTGGACATTGAATAAGGGAGACAGGAGAAGAATTGATGCTTTTGACTTATGGTGCTGGAGACGAATATTGAATATACAATGGACTGCCAAGAGAACCAACAGGTCTGTCCTAGAAGAAGTACAACCAGAGTGCTCCTTGGAAGCAAGGATGGCTAAAGTCTGTCTGATATATTTTGGACATGTTGTTAAGAGGGACCAATCTCTGGAGAAGGACATCATGTTTGGGAGAGTGGCAGGTCAATGCAAAAAAAGGAAGACCCTCAAATAGATGGATTAACACAGTGGCTGCAACAATGTGCTTAAATAGAAAAGATCTTGTGCATGGCACAGAGTTGGGGAGTGTTTCCTTCTGCTGTACGTAGGGTCACTATGAATTGGACCTGACTCCACAGTGGCACCTAACAACAACACATACATACACACACACAGGCAGGGAGTGTGTGGGAAAGAAGCCTACTCACCTCCTAGGGGCCAGTAATTGAAGAAAGACAGGAGAGAGGCATGCCTCCACCTCTCATGGCCTAACTTCTTCCCACTAGTCCCCACTTCCTGAAGATTCTGCAAACTCCCTGGGCTGGGGACAAAGCCTTCCTTTGTAAGACTCCAGGTCCAAATTCCAGCACTGTGACTTAAATATTTCACTATTTATGCATATATTAAAACATCACATAGTACTCCACAAATATGTACTTTTTTGTTTTATGTATAGCTTAAAGAATAGATTTCACTGGGCTCAGTGGTGCACACCTCTAATCCCAGTGGCTTTCATAAGTTTGATGCCATAGGCAGCATGTACAACTTAGCAAAACCCCATCTCAAAATAAGAAATAAAAAGGGTCTGGGGTGCACCTCAGTGGTGGAACACTTGTCTTGCATATTTGAGGCCTTGAGTTCACCTCCTAGCATTGTAAATTAATTAATTGATTAATTTAAATGAATTTTAGAAACCTAAAAGTTTATGTACATAAATAAAGAAACCCAATACTAAAAAAGCAAAGGCAGAGAAGTGATAATAGAAGCACATTCAAGAGTCAACCATGGGAAAAGATGCAATTGTGTGCACAGAAGTAGAAGTTAGAAGGAATTAAATCTAAGGAATGAATCATGTTGTTTTATGGCTTATGTCATCTTATGTCTTAACTGAACCAAACGACAGTTTATTGGCAAAAAGGTGTGATTGAAATCATAGGTTGGCAGTATATTCAATAATGAGAATTTATGTTTTAAGTTAAGACTTTGAGAAAACATGAGTCATAAGAAAACATGAGAGACAGGACTGCTGAATAAATATAAATCTAAGTCAGATTTAGATTTGATTATTAATCAATGGATAATCTTCCATAGAAGTAAAAGCCATCACAAATCCTAATGATAGAAGATTCTGTGCAAAAATATTCAAAACACTGCTTGATACTCCTACCTTAAAGTGATGAAGAGCCGTTTAGTACATACAAGTATAGATGTGCTCTTTGAATGCCATGTTGTCTCCTGAAAAATTAGTTGCAATTTATAATGATGCCGTTTACTGCTGTTTTCTATAGAAAATATCCTAAAAGCCTATTCCTTTCTCAATTCCAAGATATTCACATGAACATCTAAACATGCAATATTAATTGTTGTTGTTGTTGTTAGGTGCTGTCAAGTTGGTATCCGACTCATAGCGACCCTACATACAATAGGCGAAACATTATTTTCAGTGCTTCTCTGATGTTCATAGGGTTTTCAATGGCGGATTGATTTTTGGGAGTGGGTTGCTGGGTCCGTCTCCCAATACAATATTAATAAGACAGTTGAATTTGTGCTCTAAGTATTTTTACTTATAAGTAAATAATTAAATGGGTAGTCCAAGTACCTACCTATTTTCTTGAACTCAATGATAATTCAGTGAGCACTTCCTGCTTCAGTGGCTTTGGGAGGGTGGTAAATAAGGATGAATAAATGCATGATTCTACCTTAAAGGTCAAACAACATAAAATAAATATATTTTATCGGTATTTTTCATAAAATGAAATATACAAGAATGAAAGCACAGAAAATGGAGAGAGTGTGTAAGTGGTAAGAGCAAATCACACCTGTACTTGGTTATCACCAGCCTGTCTTGGTACTAAAAAGGTAAGCCTGAGGGAAGAGATGGTACTGGAGACCCCATACTGGTGCTGCCTCTGCAGATGGTTTTGGCAAGGGAAAGGAAGCCAAAACTGGGATGGAAAATATTTAATTATTTTTGTTTTTTCCTGTCAGCTAACACCAATCCATTATACCTAACTTTCTGCACCACTGGTGCAGGGGCTGGGATTTAGCTCAATTGGTAGAGCACTGCTCTACAGTCTCTGAGGTCCCGAGTTCAATTCCCAGCACCGCAAAATGGGAGCAGGACATGCCAATCCACTCTGGAGGCAATCCCAAAACAACCATTGAAAACCCTACGAGGGTCATTATGAGTTGGACAGGACTTGACACCATCTATCAACAACATCGGGCTGGGATTTAGCTCAGTGGGTAGAGCGCTGCGCTGCAGTCTCTGAGGCCCTGAGTTCAATTCCCAGCACCGCAAAAATGGGAGAAGGGCCTGGCAATCCACTCCCAAGGCAATCCCGAAGTACTCAGCCATTGAAAACCCTATGAGGGTCGCTATGAGTCGGATACCGACTCGACGGCACCTAACAACAACAACAACAATCAACAACATCAACTTTACTGAGATAATAGGTTTAGCCAAAATTAATAATCAATTGGTGCTGACTTCAAACTATGCATGCCTCTGACTCTGCTACAATCTGTTGTTGTTGTTGTTGGGTGTCCTCGAGTCGAGTCTGACTCATAGCAACCCTCATAGGGTTTTCAATGGCTGACTGTTTCGGGATTGCCTTGGGAGTGGGTTGCCATGTCCTTCTCCCATTTTGCAGTGCTGGGAATCGAACCTGGGACCTCAGAGACTACAGAGCAGTGCTCTACCAACTGAGCTAAATCCCGGCCTCTGCTACAGTCTAGTGCTACACATATCTCAATATTGTGGAATGAGGGGAGGGAAAGCAGGAAATAAATGGGGAATTGCATAATTACAAAAAAGAAACACAACAGGTTGGGGATATAATATTCACATAATTCAGTACCATAATGCACTATAAAGTCTCAGATTTACGTCTTCTGCATTTTTCTTTGCTTTTCTTTAAATATGAGAAGGTAAAAGGCTACTTTCAACAAATTTATGAAATGTAGAATAGCTTCCTCCGGAATATTTTCCCAAGCATCTTTGGGGTTACTGCTAGGAAAACATTTACTTAATGGGCGTTCTGAGAACATGAAGAGAGAAGATAGGTTGTTCTTCTTTTTATCTCCCTGTAAATAGCTATCCAGCAACAGGAAGTATCAGTGATTTAATAGCTGATCTTTCCTTTAAACTCCATGTTGTGACATATTTTTCCTATATGTTTTGGGCAATCCATGTTATTTTATATTCCTGCTCACATAATTGGTTTCACCAAGTTCAAAGGTGTAATTGGTTGAGCACTGTGTGGATCTTTTTAATTAGAATTTTCACTAAGTTGAGCAGGAACTGTGTTTACTCTGATATTCATGTGTAATTTCCACTAAAGTGAACAAGCGTAACTAAGGGCTATGTTTTCGCCCTACGAACACTTGGAATTCCGTGCACTCCAGATGCTGCTGAGACTCCTATGACTATTCCCTTATTCAAATTGTTGACTCGTCATGGCAATATAATTCGTTACGAAGTCACTTTTGTTTATTTAAATCAAGTTTTAAACCCCTCCAAAGTCATATAAGTTCTGGTTATGGAGGCGTTAACTTTGCAGTGATAGAATGAATATTTGCTAAGTGAAATGAAAATATTTGTCAAGGAATCATGCTTCTAGCTTGATGGTTCTGGACAGGATGCTGATATTAGCTGGCAGAAAGATATGAATAGCCCTGCAGATTAAAATGCAAATTTTATTGCTGAAAACAGCAATATACAGAAAGGCCATGGAGCCTTTCAGCTTTCTGACAGCAGCTTGGAGAACCGGCACACTGAATCACTCAATACCTTTAAGTGTCTGTCCTATTCTGGAACTCTAATAAACATCTGCTCACGCTGACCCCATTCCAAGTTCCAGTTTTAAGGATCTACAGGCTTCAACATTAAATAACTGTTGGGCCATACACTTTCCCTAGAGAAGATTGTGATTGAATGTAGTTTCAACTAAAAGAGAAAGAGAGAGAGAGTGAGACAGACAGACAGACAGACAGACAAAGTTAAAAGTGATGTATAACATCACATATCATGTGGAGATCTTAGGTCTTAGATATATAATTTTGATTCCATAGAAAGTCATGGATTGAACTCAGTTTTTACTGAATAAAAATGTTATGGTAGATGGAAAAAATTACTTTAATTCTGTAATGGAAAGAAGATATTGAAGGGTTTATTCAACAAACACATACTGAGTGATCCTTCTTAAGTACCATGGCCCCTGCTAGGTTTAATAGATGCAAAGAAATACTGAAAAATGTCCATTCCTTGAACACTTGAGAGTTCAGCTGGGAGGTATCCTGGTAAACAGTTAATTCCAGGAAAACATGATAATCCTTTACTTGAATAGCACATTTTATGCTGAAAATTGATTTTTTTTGCAATCTTTCAACAGATAGCAACCACTTTTTCTAAAAGTGGAAACATTTGACTTTAGGCTGGTCCTTGATGATTTGTATTCAAAGCAAGTGGACTGTAGTGGATGGTCACAAAACTTAATGCTGTCAACATCTTCTAACAACTTGTTTGGCTTCAGAAACCAGCTCTAAAAATACCAAATTCAATCTTGGCCAGTGTTGAATACCTGTTGTGAATTTGATTCTCCTTCTTCCAGACTTCACAGTGACTCATACTTATCAATGGGTAGACAGTGGTCATTTAAAGAGGTATTTAGGTTTACTCAGAAACTTATTAACAGATAACTTAATGGGAAGTATTACTAGTAGAAAACACTGAACTCATTCTTTTCATTAAGTCAAACTAAATATTTAGAAAATGACCTTAATTTCAAATATCTAAAACACCTTATTGTTTTGTACATTCTTCAAATAAAATACCTTATTACCCTCTGTGTACTTTAAATTTTTTGCTTTTTCCTGAATTTTGCACAGTACAGTCAACACTGAGTCATCTGCAGACAGTTTAAGTTGTAGGCCATTTTATATTCATTTTATCCTTTTAACCAAAATAATCTTGGTTACTGTAAAACTCACATAGGATTTTAATATGTTTGGGAAAACCATAATTATAAATCTATGTGTATAAAATGTCTTCATATGTATTTCAAATTCAAATGAAAAGTTCAGGGAAGCTTTTATTTTATTATTGTTTACTTTTAAAGTTTATTCATGTCTCTTTTTATTTTATCACTTGAATAACCTAGAGGTATTTCCATTTTTCTTATTTTTAACTTTATGCTTGTATGTTTTCATGATGTCCCTTTCTCTTCTATTATCTCTAACTTCAATGTGAAATTTTAACAATATTTTACATAGCATAAATAGATGTTCTTAATGCATGTGTCTGACATTTCCTCAGAGTGTTCTTGTTGCTAATATTTCCCTATTGTATCACAATTAATTCCTTCCTTCCTTCCTTTCTTTTTTCTTTCTTTCTTTCTCTTTCTTTTTCTTTTTCTTACTTGTTTATTTTTATGGCACTTGAAGGCTAAAACTAGGGCTTCATTCATACTTTACAAGTGCTCTACCAGTGGGCTGAGCCCTCACCCCATTTTTTATTTTTTATTTTGAGTCAAGGTGTCACTAAATTTTGCAGACTGCCTCTGGCCTCAAACATGCTGTCCTCTGCCTCCACCTCCTTGATCGCTGGGATTATAGGCATGTGTCACTGTGCCTGGCATATCACAACTGTTTCTAAGAAATATGAAAAATGTCACATTTTAGAAATTCATTTGTAGTTTGCATAGAACATGTATTATTCTCTGTGGTGAATAACAGTAAAAGAAACTAGAAAACAAATACACATTAATGCCATGATTGTTTGACACCAAAGTACAAACATGTTCTCCTCACAGGTTGTAAGACGTACTGTGAAAAATGAAAGGGCTACATATATCTGCAGTCTGGGGAGAGAAAATGACGTGAAGGAATCACCACAGACTGACACTGATTTAATTCTCTCCTCTGTGCATGAGCCTGAACACAATTGCTATCCTAAACATTAAAAACAATAGAAAAGCCAGCTCTGCACTGATGTGTTGTTGGTGGCAGGGACAGTCCTGCTCTGTTTGAGGCCTTTATAATTCAAACTGAGGAATACAGGGAGTGGCTGACCAACAGGTGGCCACACATGTCAGTGAGAACTGGGCTTACTGCCAAGGGCAGAATTGATTGGAGAGGAAGCCCTCAAAAACACAGTTGCTCTTCTACAGATCCTACTATGCAAGAAAACTTTCTAAACATCAAGGATAAAAAATGTTAGAGAAATGTTAGCAACTTGAAGATTCACATATGTTTGATATGTAAAACAAGGTTATGTGAGGATAAAGTTTCCTCTCCTAGATAATGACATATCCTTATATAGCCAAACTTCAATACGTCTGCTTGGATCTGAGTCAGAGAAGGTACCCACACACTTCCCCACAGCACATCCCCACAAACTTCCATGCAGGTAACATGGATTCGGTTAGGCATTTCACTCTCTTAAGGTTTTTATTGATGATTTTAATCTCAGCCGGCTGTTTTCTTCCATCCAACTGATCTGATTGAAAAGAAAACTAAGGCCAAGTCTATCATTACTCAAGGATTCCTGCTTCCAGGGCCACCAGGATGAGCCTGATTACATGCCAGCCGCTGTGACTGTAATCACACAGTTGTTACAAGTCATCAACAGGGAATGATGAACACGTGGCTGGTATGCTGTGAATGATAATTCTTCTATTTTTGTCTCAGGGATCCAAAACCTGCCCCTTCTATCCCCTGCCTGCCCCTCTCCAGGTGAAGCTACTCTTACAAAATTCTGTGATTTTAATATTCAGCAGGAAACTTCACGTTATTATATTTTAGAATACTGTACTTTAAAGTGCATTCTGAGGAGAAAGGTGCCATTATAAATTTTATCATAATTTGACATTTGCTAAGGTCTAAAGACATAATAACATTTATCTAATCAAAATAATCTACACTTAAATTGGAAAAACAAGAACAGCACAAGTACAAAAGGTATATAATCATATATTTTTAAAGAGGAATTATATTGTTGTTAGGTGCCATCGAGTCAGTATCCAACTCATAGCGACCCTCATAGGGTTTTCAATGGCTGAGTGCTTTGGGACTGCCTTGGGAGTGGATTGCCAGGCCCTTCTCCCATTTTTGTGGTACTGGAATTGATCTCAGGACCTCAGAGACTGCAGCACAGTGCTCTACCAACTGAGCCAAATCCCAGCCCAAAAAGAGGAATTATAGACAAATAGAATTTGTCAAAAGATACTAGCTGGTAAGAAAGCACATGGTGTACTTAATTAAAAATAATGATGCTCTATACCATAGTTAAATACTTGTATATAACAATTGACATTTATTGAATACATAGTATTTGCCAGGCCCTGGGCAAAGTTCCTTATATCATTTTATTATCTCAAAAATTATATAAGGTAGGTGATAAATTCTGAGTTCAGAGTTTGGAGAAATTTCTGTGTAATGAAAGGCTTAGAAATATGATTGCAAAGGTGGAAATTCTGAGCTCTATTGTTAGGTATCTAGTTATAAGTACCTGAAATTTCAGTCACTGTATGGGATAGAAGTCACATCAGAAATGAAAATTACAGCTTTAGAAAGAGAGATGTCAGCAGATTTTTGATGGCATCATTTAGAAAATACTGACAAGATCAGTTTGCCAGTGTGGAAACTTGCATGCAAATGGCTAGAAATTGGTAGAAGTTAAGAGAGGCTTGTGAAAGGAGCTTGTACACTTAGCTAAGATTGCTGCATATTTTGTGTTGCTTAACATATGCCATGTGATATTTGAAAGGCTGTGCATGCACAAAGTAACAGTGCATTTTAAACTTATATGAGCAGTGAGAGGTGGGTACTGCTATTTTTCCCATTCATTCTATATGATTGATGAACTACAGCTCAGTGTTCGACTTGCCTAAGGTCACACAGCCAGTAAGAGGCAAAGTGTTTGATTTTTCTCAGACAGGCCATGCGGAGTCATGGTATTTTACTAAGTCATCTAAGTGAGGGAGTAAATATAGATTGAATATTTTTAAGTTTTCAAGACTAGTGAAGTGAAGAATAATATTGACAAAGAATTATTTTTGTTGTTTGTTTGGTGCCATCAAGTTGGGTCTGAGTCATAGCGACCCTATGCACAAGCAAATGAAACACTGCCCAGTTCTGTGTCAGACACATGATTGTTTTTTTATGTTTAAGCCCATTGTTGCAGTTATTTTGTCAATCCATCTAGTTGAGGGTCTTCCTTTTTTTTTCACTGACTGCGACTCTCCCAAACATGATGTCCATCTCCAGGGCTTGATCCCTCCTGACTACATGTCCAAAATATGTAAGACCCAGTGTAGCCATCCTTGCTTCTAAGGAGCACTCTGGTTGCACTTTCTCTAGGACAGATATGTTAGTTCTTTTGGCAGTATTTGGTATATTCACTATTCATCCAGTACCACAATTCAAAGGCATCAATTCTTCTCTTAACTCTTTTATTCAAGTCCATATTTCATGACCGTATAATTGCCCTAAAAAATACCATAGCATGAGTCAGGCACACTTGCGTCTTCAATGTGACATCTTTACTTTTCAGCACTTTAAAGAGGCCTTTTTCAACAGCTTTTCCCAAAGCAATGCATCTTTTGATGTCTTGGCTGATGCTTCTGTGGGTGTTGATTGTAGAACCAAGTGAAGAAGGGAATCCAGTAAGGAGGAGATAAGTAAAATACCAGTAATGTGATTTCTTCTGCATTTCTAGACAGGAAGAAACTAGTCTAAACTTCTCAAGGGAACTATTATGAAAATTGAAAAAGATCTACTATTTTTAATTTTTAACTTCCCTTCATTCTCTACAAGGAGGAAGTCGCCATAGGATATTTAAAAATCCTTCACAGGGATGATTTTGCTTGGTGTATTTTTAGAAAACTGCCTCCAGTTTATGTGGAGGCGTTAGACTTTGGCACATAATCAATTTACTTACATCTTCTCCAGTTAATAGTGTGAAAGCAACACTCTGGAAGGAGAACTCGAAGAGGAAAATCCTAATAGAATGTCTACCTTAAGAACAAGTGTTGACAACAGGTCACTCATGTATTAGTCTTCGAATGTTGTAAGGATGGCATGCTAGAATATTGTAAGTACAGTTTCCACTAAAAGAAAATGTCATATTTACTAAAACTTGGGCTGATAATTACTTTACATGTGAGTTGATCCCCAGCACCATGCAGATGGGAGAAGGACATGGCAATCCTCTCTTGATGCAATCCCAAAACAATCAGCCACTGAAAACTCTGTGAGGGTCACTATGAGTTGGACCTGGCTCTACAGCACCTAACAAGAATAGTTTATATGTGAATTTTTTTTTTTTAATTTTTACGTAGATAAATAATATACAACTCATCCTTAGAGAAAATTATTTGTAATTGTTATAAACTTCAGTTATGAGATCCTGTCACTAATTCAGAAACCTAGAGATTGTTTGAAAGGAGAATGTTAAATAAAGCAGAATATGAGAAGAAAACTTCACGACCCAGTTAAGCTGAATATAGTGTTAGTTTTCATTTTTGGCTAAGGACTTGTGTCTCTCCTGAAGAGCAGGGACAAAGTTCTTATTTGTGGATGCAGAAACTCTAAATTCAAGTCTGGCTTTAAGACATACTAATATTACTCCAGGCACATAATTCTTTATAGTCTCATGTGAATTCTTTTAGAGGTTGACAGATTCTTTGCTAAAGGAGATAGTAAGTGTAACTGTGCTTTCAACATAATTGTATAAATGCAGCAGGTTTTATCATAAGCCTACTATTACTGCAAGACCAGTATAAGTGGCAGACAGACACTTTGAAAGTGCAGTATTGAAGTCCTCTTTGTGGAATGAAGAAAACTCATCTCATTATGATGCAGGATTAGTCACCTGCACTTTGAGTTACACATCAAAGAATAGAGGCAGCATTAGTTGAATAAACAATCAGATTTAACTTTTGTTTGGAGAAAATTGTCTGGATCACCTATGCTTTATTTCATGGAAAAGCATCTAGAAATAATTTATTTTTTACATTGCCATAGCTAGCAGGGGAGAAGAGAACCAAAAGAAAAAATTTTATGTGTGTGAGGCTCTATATGTGCCTACTGAGCTTGTATGTTAATCAAAATAAATCTTTCAATCTGGCCATCCTCTCTCAATCTGGCCATATTTTTCTTAATATTTATTTTCCTGCTACTTCTAATTATTTTCTTGAAGAACATTTACACTGAATTGGTCCTTAAAATCACCATTTGGCTATTTTAGAAATTTCTATTTGATCTAAAATGTTTTATTATTTACTTAATCTTATTTGCTACTCAGAAGGTATATAAATCAGAAGTAATTATGGAAAAGGGTATTCTTAGGTCAGAATTTAAAGCCTTAAAAACACAATGCCTAACCAGGCAAGAATCCCATTAGAGAAATGGCATCCCAAAGACATTATCAAACACCATCCATTGGATTGGCAAAGGTTAAGACTGACAATTAGCTCTGTTTGCTGCTAAAATGGCCGCTGTGCATCCTGGCATTTTATTTATCTTATTTCAATGGAATGAGAGTTTAAGTACACAAAGTAATTACCTGAAGGCTGAACAGATTGGATTGGACATTGCATCCTCATCAGAATTCAGTAGCATTGTAAAAGAATGAAAATAAGCATAAGATGAGAGCAAATAAAAATTTGGCATAGAAAAATAAAAGCCATGTTGTTCCTTAATTGATATGAGGAAGAAAGATGGTTGATATGACTTTAAACATTTTCCCACCCCTTTTGAGGTTGACATATGACTTTAACTTAATTTTTTTGAAGACTTTTAGTTGCCATCATGAAATCTTAAAGAACCAAGTCTGGTCAGAAAGGAAGCAGATGGAGAGGGAATTGCATGTACCCATGTATGGACTTTGGCACCACAGTGTCTCTCAAAAGCATAAGTCTCCACTGTTAAGATACCATCACACAAAAAATGCACTGTCCTTCATAATTTAACTATAAATAATCATACCACAAAATATAGCTGTATTTGTAATGAAAATCCTTAATATACTCTGTCAGGTGATTTCCATTAACTGAGAAAAGTCTCTGAAATAAATATAGCTTATATTAAAAGAAAACAGATGCTTTATTTTTTATTTACTAAGATTTGGATTGCGAAAAGGACTTGACAATACACTTCTGAAACACTCTGCCATTGAAAACCCTGTGAATATCAGACAAGCACTGACAATAGTGCCTGGCATGGCACAGTGTTGGAGGGTGTTTCATTCTATTGTACATAGGGTTGCTATGAGTGAGATTCTAGCAAGAACAACAAGGCTTGGATGGATAATTATTTTACACATAAGTTTGAGAATAAATAAGCACTGCAGTTTACTTCCAATACATAAAATATGACAAGTAAACAAAGTTATATTCAATAATATTCCTTATAAGAAATTAATTGTAATTACCATGAATTTCAGTTATGAAGTCCTGTCACTAAATCAGAAATATAGGAATAGTTTGATTGGAGAGCATTAAATGCAGCATTATAAAGGAGGAGAAATTTATAGTTCTATAGTTTTAGAGTATGAAACTGCTCTTTGATTATATAAAAGCAGAGGAAAATCAATTTGAGGCATGTGAGATATATCTATATCTATATAATCTATCTATCTATCTATCTATCTATCTATCTATCTATCTATCTATCTAGTATTATATATGTTGCTGTTGTTGTTAGGTGTCCTGGAGTTGCTATCTGATTCATAGGAACCATACATACAACAGGCCAAACACTATTGTTAGTGCTTCTCTGATATTGATAGGGTTTTTAATGGCAGATGGATTTTTGGGGAGTGGATTGCCAGGTCCTTTTCCCAAAGTATTATATATACACATACATATTTATTGTTGTTGTTGTTGTTGTTGTTAGGTGCCGTCAAGTCGAGTCTGACTCATAGTGACCCTATGTACAGCAGATCGAAACACTTGCCGATTCTGCAACAGGCAAACGATTTTGGGCATATTTATGTTTAAGCCCATTGTTACAGACACTGTGTCAATCCATCTGGTGGAGGGTTTTCCTCTTTTGCGTTGACCTGCCACTCTCCCAAACATGACGTCCTTTTCCAGGGATTGATCTCTCCTGACTACATGTCCGAAATATGTAAGATGCAGTTTGGCCATTCTTGCTTCCAAGGAGCACTCTGGTTGCACTTATTCTAAGACAAATTTGTTGGTTCTTTTGGCAGTCCATGGTATATTCAATAGACGTCTCCAGCACCACAATTCAAAAGCATCAATTCTTTTTCTGTCTCTCTTGTTCAATGTCCAGCTTTCACAACCATATGATGCGACTGAAAATACCATGGCATGAGTCAGACGCACCTTCGTCTTCAATGTGACATCTTTGCTTTTCAATACTCTAAA
>VMDO01031355.1:0-20203 GCA_007922755.1 Pedetes capensis
GAGACCCGGCAGGACCCCTCTGCCCACACAGCCCACCCCACCGCCCACACCTGTTCCACGTTTTCGGCCACACTGACCGAGTGTCACCAGCACACAAGGTGTGTCGGATCACCTTGCTCTCCCATGCTAACTCCTGTATTCCTCGCGGTCCTGCCCACTTCATGCCCATTTAGTCTGACCATCTACCTGCACCCCAGAGTCAGTTGCTCCTTCCTCCCCATGGTGGCAGTCTGGTCACCCCTGATGTGACACACAGAGCCAACAGCCAAGGACACGTCCTTCACAGCACTGGGTGCCGTCCTATGGGCTCACGTAACCACGCTCTCCCCAGGAGTTCGTATCATTGTCTACTCTATGGACGCAGCCTGCCCCGTGGCTGGGTCTGAACCAGGAGGGCCGGATCCCGCCTCAGTTCTCAATCATGCCTTTGGCTCTGCTGACTGTTGGGTTACTGAGCGTGTGATTATTTGCTGCACCGGGCTGGGGTTCAGCACAGCAGGGCCTCACACTCACTCCTGCCACGCCAGAGCCCAGTGATTGTGGCTCACGGCAAGGGAGTTTGCAGAATGACTGTTCAAGGGTATACAGGAAGCAGCCGGTCAAGGGGTCTACCTGGTGCGTTCAAGTTAGTTAAGGCCAACGCCCTTCCCTCGCAGCGCAGGACGGACAGCAGAGGCCTGCTGACAGACCAGCTGTATTCCACGTCATTTCCCCTTACTTAATTACACAGAGACACGAATCCTGCCTCAAGTTCCTATTCAGATGCCCAACTGGTGTCCCCAGCAGTGTGGGGCAGCTCACCCAGGCTGGAGCCCGCCCTGTGGGCTGCCCAACACCGCCCCCTTGGCAGGGGTCCACTGGTGTCACCTGTCTGCTCTCAAGGAGACAGAAGCAACAACCCCGTTACTGCAGCTCAGACCTTTGCATCTGCAGAAGAGTTGGGGCAGCAACCCCCGGGCTGCCGGTCACACAGCAGGCGTCATGGCTCTGTGGAGACCCTGGGAGCAGAGGCACACGCAGCAGGGGAAGCTGAGCAGGCCACACCCGCCTCTGCCTGGGGATGAGTCTGCGCTGCACGGCGGCCTGTGCATGCCTGTGTCTGCAGCTGAAGTGGCCCGGGACAGTGGACAAAGAGGGCGGAGCTGCCTGCAAGGCAGGGCGGAGCACATCTCTGCCCGTTCTCCCCAGACAGGAGTGATGAGGATGTAGATGCCCTCTTGTGTACAGCGCCGTACAGCCCATAAACCACCACACAGCCTCCCGCAAGCCTCCCAAACACCTACCGAACGCTGTAGACAAGGGGGCTGGAGGCCAAACCTGGCTGCAGAATTTGCCAGCACTGGCCCGGGCTTTCTGTCTCCAGGCCCAGAGTCCCTGCTGTCTCAGCCTCTCCCCCAGGAGGCCGTGGGCACTCTGCTGTGGCCGAATCCTGGGGGTGCACATGGCCAGCAGACCAGGCTGCTGGGAAGCCACTCTCAGCATCCCCCTGGACAGCCCTGGGGAAGGGCATGGCCAACCCCAGCCACATCCTGGGCAGCCCACTGCAGAGGCAGCATGTCTCACATGACCTGGACACGCCGGCCAGCAGGTGGGCCCCAGACACTTGCATGGAACAGGAGCCCCTCGACCGCCGCAGCAGAGCCGGACCCCTGCCTGTTCAGACCTCCATCTGCCCGAGTATGCTCCCCACTGGCCTGGATGCACTGTGCAGGGCCCTGACAGAACAGGATGAGCCCACCAGCCACCAGCCACTTCTACACTATCAAGGTCTTCACCACTGACCAGGTGAATCCCTCACCGTGCAAGCCCAGTGCCCTCTGCACCCAGCCCAACCCCAGCTGCTGTAGGAGCCCAGGGCCAAAGCCACCTCCAGGATCCTCCTCTTCAAACCCTGAAGCAGGCATCCACGCCAAGCAAAAGTCACCCTCCCAGTCCTCCTGTCATTTCCCACCCCGCCCTTCCCCCCCAGGGGCCCAGTGTGCTGAAGTCCCCCTGTGGCCATGCTGTGCCTCCATCTAGAGCACCCTCTCACCACACACATCCAATTTGCAAAGCCCCACTCAGCCAGGCCGATCTCAGGAAACCCTCAAACCATCCTTGCCTTCAACAGAAACCTGCTCTGCTCTGCTTCTCCCTCTTTTGCCTCTTTCTCATGCAGTTTAACTTCTCATCTCGAACTGCCCTCCTGTACACTGACTCCATGAGCTGCTGTCCAGGGCCAGCAGGAACCGACCTGTCACTGAGGAACTGCACTGTGATTGTGAAAGGTGCTAATTGTTTCTCCACCCCAGAATTTAGATGTGCTTTATTTTTGAACAAGACACAAGAGTCTTGAGCCAAGTGAGTGAAGTCCTGATGAAATTCACAAGTGGGCACATTCCAGACATGCAGAGGACACCCTGGCTGTGCCAGGCCCTGGGCTGGCCACCCTAAGGGCCTGACAGGTGTCCCTGGCAGTGGCAGGTGCCCTGGTTGTGTGTAGTTTGCTCATCCATCACTGCTGTGAGGGTTACAAGGCAACCAGCTGTCCAGGTCTGCAGTGGACTGAAAGGTTCCCTGTACCCAGGACTCTCCAGCTCTGAAACCAGGACGAGCTGGGCAAACAGGGACAGGTGGTCAGCTAGAGTGGGAGGAGAGGAGCCCGGTGTGAACATGCAAGCCTGATGCTCAGAGCTGGGCGAGGGTCAGACGCTGTCTGTGGTGCAAGGGTGTCGGCTCTCACTCAGACTCTGCTTAGGGTTGGTAGAAGAGTTCTCTGCCAGTGTACCTGGGCCATTTTAGAATCTCCAGCAAGACTCCCAACGTCTAAGGGTCTGAGAACAATGAAGACAGAGTCTCGGACCAGTGGGCCTCCGAAGGAACCTGTACTCCGGTGTCTAGCCTGGCCGTCAGCTAGTTTCACTTGGCTTGTGTCTCCACTTCCAGCTTCCCAAAGAAAATCTGTTCCCAGCAAAGGTGATCCACGCTCAGCCTTGTGGACAGAAGGCTGCATGGGCTGGCGGGGCAAGCAGGGAAAAGGCAGAGGCCAGGACAGTGAGACACCAAGACAAAGATGGGCAAATCTGCCAGGGCCACCCAGTAACTTCTGGGATAAGCAGCAGAGGAGATGGACCTCGGAAAGATAGCAGCATCTGCACCGTCCCACTGAGCACAGCTGGACAGCTCCTGACTGAAGGCATGATGGTGCACAGCATGAACCACCCCTTATTTTCTTGTTTGGATGCCATTGAGTCAGATCCAACTACAAAACAAAACACTCCTCCCCAACATCATGCCACGCACATGATCTTTTTATGTTTGAGCCCACTGTTGCAGACACTATATTTCTTCTCATTTTGAGTTATGCCACATCAGCAAATGGCGGTCCCAGGGGCTTTACTCCATTCCTGTCATTAAGGTTGACTCTACTTTGAAGAGGCAACTCTTCCCCAGTTGTTCCTTGAATGCCTTCCAGCCTGGGGGGCTCATTTTCCAGCACTATATTTGACAGTGCTTCTCTGCTATTCATAGGGTTTTCAATGGCTAATTGTTTTGGAAGTGGGCTGCCCGGTCCTTCTCCCTGGTCTGTCTTAGTCTGGAAGCTCAGCTGAAGCCTCTCCACCATGGGTGGCCTTGTTGGTCTCTGAGACACGGGTGGCATCATTTGCAGCATCACAGCCACACACAAGTCCCCACAGCACGGCAAGCTGACAGGTACGTGGGGCCTGTTGGGGATTTTTAAAATTATAGTTCCCAGCTAGGGTCCCTCATAACAGCCTGAGGGGCTGACCCCTAGTTAACCCCAGGGCTCATCTCACTCGCTCAAAACATCCCCTCCCATCGAGTGAGCATTGATGGCCCCCAGCCAGCTTGACCAGCCCTAACCACCATCACTTTAATTGGCTCCCCTCCCCACCTTGCAGGTAATAACTCTCTCCACTTGGCAGTTATGTCCGTTTGCCCCCTGTACCTGCCAGCTGTGTGCCCCGATTGGCTGAACCCCACCATGTGTCCCTTCCAGGACCCTATAAAAGCAGGGCTCCTGGACCCCATTTCCATCCCTGTAGCACCACCGATCCTGACCTCTCTGGCCATCTCCTGAACCTCATCACCTGGACCAGCGCTCCCTACTCCAGCAAGACCATCTAGCAAGCCGGCGAGATCAAGCCCAGGGGCCCCAAAGAGCTGAAGGCATCTAGCAAGCCACGAAGAGCCTCCCAACCCCTCCCATCCTTGGGAAGGAGGGGGGTAAAGAAGGCGAGCCGCGAGAGTCAAGACCATCGGACCTCAACTGAACACCTGCGGCTGTGCCTTTAAGGCTGAGCTGTACCAGCACTTAGCCTGCAGCATAGAGCCAGCACTTAAAGGGATAGAGCCTTGCTCTATAGGGGCTGCTTGCTCCTTGCTCTCCATCAGGGGAGCACCCCAATAAACCTTCCCTGTTCTCCTCCAACCATCTGAAGGTCTCCCGAGGCCCTTCTTTCCCGACACCGGCCATGTGTTTATGTTGAGGGTTTGGCCCTAACTTTAGCCGGGCTAGAGCCGAAACCCCGACAGGGGCCCTTGTCTCTCTGGGGGAGCAGTTTCTGAAAGGAAGGGCCAAGGAAGCCTAGAGCTACACTGGACCATATACCTCAGCTGTTGAGACTGAAGATCCTCTTTGAACACCATTCTAAGAAAGCAAGATGGCAGCACGAGGAAAGAGCACTCACACTCTGAATCCTGACTGGGCCACGGGTCTTGATGGCACCAGGTGGAGACGGCATGGGGCATCTGAGGGATGCTTCTGGAAACTCCGCCCGCTGGGCACAGCCTGGCGCACTGAGACTGCATGTGGGGACTGGACAGAGACCCACTCAGGTGCAAAGCCAGCCCTGGCACACAGGGCTGGTGTCCTTGGCCAAGTGTCCTCCCTCGTAACGCCCCCATCTGCTGAACCACCACCACATGCCAGGCACCCTGCTGGACACGGCCGAAGTGTCCTCCTCAGCTTCATAAGCACTGGAGGTGGGCTACGACCCACACCTCACAGATAAAGGGAGCTGCGTGACCACCCAAGGCCACGCAGGCAGGGGGCAGAGGTCGGCCTGGCGGCCCTCCCGTCCCCCCATCTGTGCCTTGGGTGTGGTTGTGACTACAGGAGTAACGTGCACAGCTCTGAAGAGAGCCAGCCATAGCCCAGCATTCGCTCCTTCCCACCTCCTCGCCTCTGGTGCTCACCCCTCGCTCTAAAAAGCTGTCTCCAGCCAGGCGTGGTGGCGCACGCCTGTCATCCCAGTGGCCCGGGAGGTGGAGGTGGGAGGATCGCAAGTTTGAGACCAGAGGCAGTCTGCGTAATTTAGCCAGACCCTGTCTCAAAAAGTAAAAGAAAATGGGCTGAGGGTGCAGCTCAGTGGTCCAGCACTTGCAGAGCACGAAGGCGCGAGGCCCTGGGTTCAACCCCCAGTACCACAAAAAAAAAAAAAAAAGCTGTTTCCAGAAATGCTGCATTGGCCCAGCGCCGCCCGCTTCCCACTGCTGGGGCTCATTGCCTCTCCCCCGGCTGCAGAGAGGCCCCTGGCTCAAGGACTGTCTTTAGGGAAATACGTTTTCACTCAGCTCTGCTTTCAGCAAAGGTGACAGTTAAAACCGCGGCCTTTTATTGTGCCTGTCAGCTCAGGGTGCAGACGGAACAGACCCCCTCTCAAATCACATGCTGGCGCACAGCCCTGGGGCTGAACTGGCAGCCTCTCCTCGTCCGTTTTTCAGGATTTCAGTGACATCCCAGTAACTCTGTCCTCGAGTTTGCTGAATCATGGTGCTTCCTGGCTGCGGGGCCTTGATTTTCAGTTGAGAGACAGATGCTTGGTAATGACAAGGCTTCCGTCCTACGGCAGGGGATTGGCAAGGCACTGCCTTGTTTTTCAAGGGAGAATGTTAAGGAGCATTTTGAAGAGCCAAAATCCAGGTCCACGGCTTTTAGGTGACAGAAAAATGAATCTTTAGAATGCTCCCACCCTCCTTCCCGAGGCAAAGGGATTTGGGGACAGGAATCCGGCTGAGATTCCATGACCTGGTGGCAGGATGGGAAGCCGTCTCATCACCGCCATCCCATCCAAGCCACCCTTGTGAATCTTGGACAGTTTGATGGAAACTGCAGAGCCTCGCCTCCAGTGGCCAGCTGTCTGATTAGCAGGGGGTGAGGCACAAATTCACTTCCTTACAGGCGTTTTGTTTTATTGCATTATTTGTTCAGATCCTTCATTGGTTTTTCCTTCAAGGTGGCTGGCATTTTTCTCCTTGTGTTGATAGGAACTCTCTATATATTTATATATAATCTTCTTGAAATATTACAAAGATAGTCCCAATTTCAATGCAGGAAGGGCTTGTAGGGAAGGGTCAGCTGGGAGACCGGGTTCAGCCTCACTCCTGAGCCTTTCCTTCTCGAACGGATGTAAAAGCCGAGGTGAGTTCACGGCTCCAGGCTGACGGCTCTGGACCAAGATTGCCCACTGTGTGGGGCCCAGAAGGGCCTCCCCTCACCGAGAGGCTGCATCCCACTGCCTTCTATCTTCAGATGCCGAGTTTTAGAGTGTGGAGCAGAAGGCACTTTTTTATTTTTTAATAAACCTGCAGTCTGAAGATCAGGAGGAGTCAAGTGCCCTTTATACAAAATGGTCAGCTCCCTAAGTAGTGAGCAGAGACACAGGAGATGTGCTATAAGCCCCGCCTGCTTCTACACGGCCTGACTTACAACCTCATTCCCAAAGCTCACTGCTTCTGAGTCAGCAATAAATGAGGTTTCCTGGGAGCACCTTCTCTCCTGACCCGATTCAATTCCGTAAGTAGGAGCCGGTGCGGTTCAGGCTCAGAAGTAGAATGAAGGACAAAACACTCCCGGGTGTGGCCATGGGAAAGCAGCACTGATTTCACCAGCCGCGTGCTGGCCAGGAGCCTTGAGGCTAGGTGGCTGGAGGGGGCTGGCAAGAAAGAAGAGGCCTTGCTTCTCCCAGGCACCTGGCCAGGGCCAGCCCTCAGCAAGACGTCCTGCCTGTCAGGAACTGAGCAGAGCTGAGGCCCGCAGTGGGTGAGCGGGGGCAGGTGGCAGGAGTGGGCGCCCTGCCCCAGGGAACACAGAGGCACAGTCATGGCCTCAACAGCCCCCCAGGGCTCCCTGAGGACAGACCTGCCCGGTCACCTTACTCTCCAGGGTGGGCTGTGGCTTGAGATGGTGTCCTGAGCACAGGAAGGCATCGGCCAGACAGCTTGGACTCGAGAGCATCTTCAGGGGAAGCTGGTGCAAGAGGAACAGAAGCCACAAGGAGGGACTGGGCGCATGGGAGGGACGGCCCACTCAGACTCCATCCCGCAGGCCGGAAAGCACGAGAGCCCAGGGGAGCGTGGCCTGGACGCGACTCCTGCCGAGCTTCTGCCAGCCGGCGTGTGACCCACAGCTGCCTCCCAGCCTCCCTGCTCAGCCAGGACAGAGAGGCCGATGGGCTGTGGAGGGCTCGGCGACAGTGCTGCTGCTTTTGTACATCCCAGACTATCGGCCACACAGGCTGCATGGGCTTCCAGCATGGTCAAGGGCAGGACCCTGGCCCCAGGGGGCTGAGCAGCTGTGCCAAGGCTGGGGTGAGGCCAGCACTGCTCCCTCACTCCGACACATTGTCTTGTGGGCTGCACCGCCCTGTATCAGCCTGGGATGGACCCCAGAGCCCGCAATTGGTGAGGCCTTGGGGGAGCCACATATATCACTCTTAGGGTGGCCATGGCCCCCGTGGAAGGGAAGGTGGCAGAGGGATCCCACAGCCTGGGGCAGCCTCCAGTCCACGCCAGGCATCTTTCCTGCAGTGTGGATGAGGTGGCAAACCAGCAGAGCATTTCAACTCCACCTGTCCCCACCTGCCGCTTGGAAGCACAGGGCTGGGGACGCTCACCTGCACTCTGTGAGGACCCCTCTGGGCTTCTGAGATCTGATGGGATCGGAGGCCACAGAGCTTCGGCTGCAGGCGTTTTGTAGTATAGAGTCAGAAAATCTTTTGCAGAACCTGAACATTTCCACAGAAAGGAAGAGGCAGGGGCTAACACCAGCTTGTGCACCTCATTTCATACAGCCCAGGCGCAGTGACCACCCTGAGGCGCCAGGAAAGCACCGAGCCCACCAAGGACAGTGCCCACGAGCAGCCGTGGTGCGTGGGAGCAGCGGATAGTGGGCACCTGGACACGGAGTCGGGGGACTTCACGTCAGCAGCTCAGAGTGTGGGTCCACAACACGGTCCTGCCTCAGCCTGCTGCTGAGCCATCGGAGCCTTGGGAGGGACTGAGAAACCGCCCCTGGCCCTGCAGGCCGGCTGTTCCCAACTGTACCCTCGCCTCCTCCGGAAGAACACAAGCAGGTTCCCTCACTGTCCACCGGGTCACCGTGGTGGTCTGCAGACAGAGAGCTTCTCGGGTAGCATCGCCGTGAAATGGCGAACACCAAGGTGCGGCCAGCGTCGGCAAACACACAACACCAGACCCTCCTGGGTACCACCCGGCCTGGGTCGCAAGCCCGTGCTTCTTGGGATAAGACAGTTCCCGGGACCAAACTCGGTGGGGGAGGGGCCGAGCTGCATCAGGTCATCCGTAAGCACCACTGCCACCATGTTTTTGGTGCGATTAAGCCAGCATGCTGTGCCCAGAGGGTTAAACCTCGTCCTCACCCTTGCAGCAGCCAACACACACAGGAGCTTACAGTCGGGCAACCCAGCACTGGCGCTGATCTCCAAGACCCTCAGACCGAACCAGCCACACATCACACGCCTTTCCTCCACTCTGCAGCCGCTGAAGCTGCCCAAGAGGGGGCCCCGCTGCCCTCCTCCCACACCGGGACCAGACCCACGTCCCACTGGGCATGAGCTCACTTCAATGACGAGGTTAGAAAGGAAGAGATAAAACACGCTTTTCATAGGAAAAGGCTGGCTTGAGGCTTGCGAGGGTTGCAAAGCTTCTCCACCAGACGTGCAAATGAAAATCTGACTTCCTTTGATTTTTTCCTTCCCTTTTAATGCGCCTTCCTGAGCGGCCAGGCGCCGATCCCCAGCTGGCTCTGGTTCCAGCTGGCCCAGCACCTCGTGGCCCCATCCCACACTAGACAGAGACGGAGGCAGGGGTTAGAGCCTAGCTTTGGATGCAAGTCCAGCTCTCCAGGACACCCGCAGCCTGGTGCCACCCCATGTTCCCTCCCTGCACCCAACTGGGCAGGAGAAAGCTGGGGAAGGCCCAGGCTGGAGCCTTACACAGAAAGCTCTGAGGACGGCCACCACCCGAGCCTGTGTTGCAAAAGCACCCAATGGCACTGACCTCAGGCAGCACCTTCCCTCTCGGGAGCTCAGCTGAAACGCAGCCAGGCTTCACGCCTGGTCTCTGGCTCACAGGAGGGTGGGGGGCAGCCACGTTGGGGCGTAGGCTCTGTCCAGCTTCTCACCCAGGTGTCTGGCCCCCACTTGGAGCTCCTTGGCAGGGAGTCCTCCGCCAGAGCACTGGCTGGATTTCCTACTTCCAAAACCTCAGCCCCAGTGCCCTGGCTACCCTGGTGGGCCCGTGCGGCCCCAGCGCAGGGAAGGCTCATCTCAGCCTCTGACACTTCCTAGACTCCTGTTGAGGCCGGGAGCCAGCCGAGGGCAGCCCACAGAGCTGTGCCAGGCCTGGGAAGGAGGACAGAGTGACAGAGAAAGCGGCCACTAAGGGACAGGAAGGCTGGCCTGCTGACAGCGGCAGACTCATCACAGCCCAGCTGAAGGACATGGGAATGAGGTTCTGCCAACAGGAAGGGGCGGAGGGGAGGCCCTGGGGTGCTGCCCCGAGGACCTGCAGGATGCAGGACTCTCACGGGACGGGGGGGGGGGGGTCTGTCGGGCTTGGAAGGCGGGTTTCTGCTCCCAGTGTGTGCAACCCATCCCTGGCATCTGTGGCAGGGGCTTCAGCACCAGCTCAGAGAAGAGGAACCAATCTTGGGACCCCCGGGGAACATGTCGGGGCCTGGGAGCCCCGCCCTCCCTGCTCAGCCCTCCATGCTAGGTGGTGGCTCTCACAGAAAAGCCGGCTTCTCTCACATTCTGTTTAGGGCTTAAGGAGCGAACCACCCCCACACACACACCCAAGGCAACAAAACAAGCTTATTATCTTCTTATCAGGGCTTCAGACCCACAAAAAATTGGGCACAGGATTGGGTGCAGGTTCAGTACGTTAAAACTTAGCAGGTTCAGTCTGTGTTTGGGTTTAAATCCTACATGTAGACAGCACGGCTTCAGATTAAACCCAAACCTTCAACCTGCTCCAGTTCAAGCTTTAAAAAAACTTTTATGACCCTGAACTTGAACCCAAACCCCATAAAAAATCTGGGCTCAGGTTCAGGTTTATTTCTTTTTGTATCAGTAACTATTTAAAAATGGGGAGGGGGGATTTTATTCATCTACACAGAAGATTAAAATTGTAAACATGAACTTGAACCAAATCCAAACCCTCTAAATTTTATCACTGACCTCGCACCTGAACCCAATTGTTTTTATAGGTTCAAAGCTCTGCTTTTTATCTCCCGGGAGACCCACCCTTGGCCAGGGTTTCCCACAGCCTGGCAGGGGCTCCTCCCACCTCCCACCAGGCAGGGTGAGTGCCAGTCACCTCCCGACCCCACACACCACCCCCTAAATGTCCACAGGCACCAACTCTGCCCCGGCCTCTCCAGCACTCTTGGGCTGCCCTGAGATCCGGGGCAGGTGGCTGCCATCGCAGAGCCTCCACGTCCTTGCACAACACCAGGAGGGCCTGGCTGGGGGACACTCTAGCCAGGGGGTGTCTGTTGTGATCAGACGGGTGTGGTCACAAGCCTGTTTGTAAGGGACAGAGGGAACCGGTCCCTCATGCTTTCACCTCATGCTGCAGAGCAGAGGGGCTCCGTGACACTTAACTCTCCCGTGGGCCTCTCCAGGGGTTCGGAGCCACAGGGGGCCTTTTCAGGACAGCTGGGAGGCTCGCTGGCTCCATTGCGGACAGGGTTCTGTGCTGGTTTACGCCAGATCCCCGGCTGTGTAACCTAGTTCTTGGTGGAGAAATCACACACCAAGGCACAGCCCAGACATGCCCTGTGCAGAGCACTCCCACGTGCACACCGGCACCCACACCTGCCTGCTTCCCCACCTTCGCCTGGCCCTGCGGATGAAATCCTCCCGTCATCCCGGCTCAGGAACCGGGAGGGGAGGCCATCTGGCAGGCTGCCCAGTTACCACCTGACCCACCATCTGGCTTTGCCAACCTCGCTGGCCAAATCTTCCGACCAAAGCCCCTAAGCATTAACGGTCTGAAAGATGATGTGTCTAGTGCTTGGTCCCAAGTTGGCTGCGCTGTGTGCAGAGGCTGTGGAACTTCGGGGGGGTGGGACCCCACTTGTGGAAATGGGTCAGTGGGGGTGGGCCCTCGGAAGTCTTCCCCAGCCCCTGGCTCCAGTGAGCTCTCTCTGCTCCTGTTGGCCATAACATGAAGGCCTCCACCACAGGCTCTGCTGCCTGCTGCACCGCCGCACCACTGTGGGCTGAAGTCCTCTGAATCATGAGCCAAATGAACCTACTCTTCTGCCTTAAGCTGGTCCGCCAGGTACACTGCCACCACGACAGACAAGCGGACTAACATACTATGTGATCTGCAGCAAAAAACCCACAGCATTCAGCCGAAGAACCACATCGCATTAAGCACTAGAGCACAAGGAAGCAAATAACCCAGAATCAAGCTCTTCCCTCGCTCTCTCCAGTTAGTCCCACCTCCAAAGTCGTCCTCCTTGGCAACTGAGATAGGTTATTTTCTTGGTGGCACTTGGGGATTGAATCCAGGGCCTTACACATACTTTTGCAAGTGCTCTACTCCTGGGCTGCACCCTCAGCCCTTTTTATTCTTTTTATCTTGAGACAAAGTTTTACTAAGTTGCGTGGGCTGCCTCTGGCCTCAAACCTGTGATCCTCCTGCCTCTGCCTACCAAGGTGCTGGTATTAAGGCGTGAGCCACCACATCTAGCTTAATGTGCCATTTTTTATGAAAACAAATCTTTAAAAGGCAAGCTAATCCAAATAACAGGGGAATTAAGAATATTTACCAAGTTCATTCCTAAGAACTATGATATAAATGTAATATTTTAATTACCCAAAGGTGTCACGGCCTTAAGAATAGCTCGAGGATACTAACTTTCCCCTCGTTCCTGGAGAGGCATGTGGGTGGCACGTAGGCAGGTCCAGTGAGCCAGGATGGCAGACTGCATCCCCCGCTACAGGCACAGGTAAGTCAGGGCTCAGAGATGCTGGGGAGTCAGACATCTGGCAAGACAGGAGCCTGGTAGCACCTGAGCTGGGTGACATTTTCCTCATGTGACTTGCCTCTGCAGAGCTGGACACAAAAAGCCCTGGGAAGGCCCACCTCCAAAGTGGCAAACGGATGTGAATACAGTCGCTGGAGGGCAGCATCACTGCCACCTGCGGGTCTGCGGGCTCCTCTGGTCAAGACCCGCTGCGGCCAGGGAGTGCATCCCAGGCTCGTGCTCTGTCCTGCAGGAGGTACAGGCCAGCCATCCCATATCGCCTGCAAGCCTGAGCCGGCACCTCTGGCCCCAGACATTCCCACGGCCCAGAGAAAGCCCGGCAGGCTCAGGCTGGGCACAGACCGCGCGCCCGCGCCCAGCCAACCCACTGGCAGTCTTGCTGATCCTTCAGTTCTTGTCTCCCTGGACAGTGCATCCGTCTGCTAAGTCGCCATAAATGCACCACAGAGGCGGCGGCTTAACCTACAGAACTCTCCAGAGTGCAGGGGCTGGGTTTAAGCTCAGGGTGTGGGTGGGGCTGGTTCCTCCTGTGGTCTCTCTCCTTGCCTTGCTGATGGCGTCTTTGTGTCCTCACACAGTCATCCCTCCATGTGCCTGGGTCCTGATCTCCCCTCATGAGGACACAGTCACGTCGGATTAAGGCCCACACTAATGACCTCATTATGACCCACATAATGACCTCAGTGCAATCAACTTTTGGAGACCCTATTTGCAAATAACTGCCTGCAGCAGTAGCCCTGTGGCGTCCGATCCCATCAGATCTCGGAAGCTAAGCGGGGTCAGGCCTGGATAGTACTTGGATGGGAGACCACCTGGGAACACCAGGTGCTGTAGTCTTGGGAGATGGATCCGGCAACCCACTCCCAAAAAATCAATCTGCCATTGAAAACCCTATGAACAGCAGAGAAACACTGACAATAATGTTTTGCCTGTTGTACGTAGGGTCACTATCAACGGTACCTAACAACAATTTCCAAATAAGGCCAGTCTGCAGCCGTGGGGGCAGGACCCCAACAGGCGGGTCTGGAGGGAAGGATTCCAGCCACAACAGATGCTCAGGACAGTGCGAGCCCGTGCATTGGCACCGCTCACTGCCCCCAGCACCTCCTGCCTCCGTCCTCCCTGCACAGTCTGCAGGATTCCACACTCAGCTGTGGGCCAGCATGGGGTCCCCGGGCAGCCCCTTGCCCCCTACATGGGAGAAAGAGAAGCGGAAGAAGGGCACAGCGTGGTGCTCTGAGGGCTCCCAGGGCCAGCTCTGACCCACACTCAGAAAAGGGAAAGACCGTGTAATGAAACTAAGCGGCTTTTTTTTTTTTTCTTTTGGTACTGGAGGTTGAACCCAGGGCCTCCTGCTTGCATGCTCTGCAAGTGCTGGACCACTGAACTGCGCCCTCAGCCCATTTTTTACTTTTTGAGACAGGGTCTCGCTAAATTACGCAGACTGCCTCTGGTCTCGAACTCGAGATCCTCCTGCCTCCGCCTCCCGAGCCGCTGGGATTACAGGCGTGCGCCACCGCGCTCGGCTTATAGCTCTTTGAAAATCAAGTCCTGACTGCTACTTAGCAACCCTGACAGGTTACAAGGGTGGCAGGGGCAACCAGCAAGAACTCCCCAGGACGAGGTGGCCAGATTTAATAAATTAAAGTGCAGGGTGCCCGCTGAATGTGAAAATCAGATAAATAATTTTTCCTATGTAAGTTCATCCTGCGCAAAGTCTGGGACAAACTTACGCTGAGAGACGACTTGCCTGAAAGTCAGATTCTCCTGGTGTGCTGTGCTCTGTCTGGCTGCCCTACAGAATCACCCCTCTGCTTCGCTGGCCAGCAGCTGGCCTCTTCTCAGGGAGCCTGTGTCCCCGGGGCCAACCCCTCAGAGCCGGGGCTCCTCACCCTTGCCTGGACTCCAGCCCCCTCCCAAAGTCCCCCACAGGTCCCCTCTCAGAGGAACGTGGGAACCCCTGGTCCTCAATGCCCATGAACTCCGCCTCCCCGGAAACGCATACCAGGCCTTCCGGTCTAGTTCTTGGACAGCTGTTTTCAACACTGGCTGCGACAGTGACATGAATGACAGTATGTGATGGGCAACAGGCCAGATGACTGGAAGGAAGATCTCAGGACGGCCCTGCTGACAATGTCTTCACCCCACAGAATCCCAACTTTTGCCAAGATGATGCCATTTCTTCTGCCCATATGGCCAGGGACTCCCCAACACTCTGCCCCAAGGTCGAGCCAGGGACTCCCCAAAATTTGGCCCTGAGGTCAGGCTGTGGACTCCCCAACATTCAGCCTCAAGGTTGAGCCTCTCAACCCATCAGGCCTTCCTGCTGGCTCTGGCCTCAAAACACTCCGAATCTGACCAGGCCTCCTCACCTCTGCCATCTCTTGCCAGGTGACAGCAGGGACTTCCAGAGGTCTAGCCTCAGCCCAGCACCCCCTCAAAACATGCCAGGCCACATCAGCCATTTGCTGATCACTCCAGAGCTCCGCACCCCATGCCAGGTGCCAGCCGCATCCTCCCGATGGCATGGGGACCCCTTGGTCCACCTGTGCCCTGACCCCTCCTCCCACACCCCTTCCTCAAACCCCAGATTGCTCTTTCACTTCTGCATCTTTCCAGCCCCTCCTTCCAGGTGCGCTTCTGCCCTGGGCCTCATGCTGGTGGCGGCTTTGCCTGAGTGGGAGGGATCCACACCCTAGACATGCCCTTGACCAAATCCCTCACCTCGTGCCTGTCTGCCTTTTCAAGGAGGCCTGTCCACCCTTTAAGTCACCACGACCTCACTCCCATGGCCCTGTTCCTGTCCACCTAACACCTCCTCCGTGGTCTCACTGCTCGCTGCAGCCCCCCGGAGCGCGTGCCTGCCCCAGGCAGGACCCTGTCCTGCTCACCCGTGTGTTCTGAGGCCCGAGCACAGCACCTGAGAAGCAGCAGGCGCTGACTAAAGCCTGGAATCTCCGTGTGCTGCCCCACAGACCAAGAATAGCAGCACTAAAGAGTCAGCGCTCCCGGCACCTCCCGTGAGTCGGGCTCGGCGACATCACTCATGGTAACTCGCGAGGCCCTCCTACAAGTGGGGCTGACGCTCTCCACTCCACCCCAGAGTGGCCACTCAGCCATGGAGGACCCGGCCAGGGCTGCAGCCCAGAATCCAGGCCCACGCAGTCCCATCTCTACCCTGAGAAGCATGTGAGGTGTCCACCGTAACCCAGGAAGCCCCGTCCATCAGCAGGCTCCATCCCTCCCACCCACCGCCTCCTCCAGCAGGGATGGCCCCACGCAACTGCCAGGACGGGTGTCTTTGAGAAGGCTGTGTGCCCCGGGGTCCTGGCCCTGCCTTCTCCTGCCGTACACTGTGGACACCGCACACCGGACACAGGCAGTGTAACAGCTGGCTGGGGCTATGTGGACCTGAGCACACACAGGAGGCGCTCAACAACGGCACGCTCGCTCTGACTTGGTTCTTCTCACAGGGGCCCACCTGTGATCTAAGGCCCTAACCTCAGGAGCAACTGCCAGCCACGGGAGAGACGTGTCCCCTGCAAAGAGCCTGGGGACAGCTCAGACAAGGTCATTGAGCAAAACCCTATCCTGTGCCACGTTCAAAAGGGAAAGCAATGTTTGCATGGCGCTCTGCTCCCCTCTGACCTCGGGGGGCTGCAGGCACGTGGAAAACACCCCATCGTTATGTAAACAGGTCTCCTGTGTTCCAACTCAGATTCCTGCTGCCCACATCTCTCCAGATTCTGGCCTCCAGGCACTCGCCGACTGCTAGTCCCCACCTTTCACCCCAGGACTGGCTGGGCCTGCAGGCGGGCTGGCCACGCACACAAGTGCCACGCTGGCTTCACCTCCCCTGCACTCCCACGGCGCATGGCAGCGGACAGCGCTCACACCCACCGTCCCCAGAAAGGACTCAGGAGGGGCAAGTCTGTGGCCTCCGAGGGCTGCCTGGGCTCTGGCGGGCACGAGAGCTGGGGGAGGTGGTGAGGGCTCCCTTATTCTAAAATGCCAGGATCCCCGTCACAGCACTGCCATGGCCTGCAGGCGGTGCTGACCCACCCCAAGGGCCTCAGGAGCAGAGGCAGGAAGACTGCTCAGAGACACAGACCACATACCTGGGAGGGGGGTAGCTGCAGAGCACAGGGGCAACTTCAGTCTAATTAGAATAACCACAGCACTCCATGGGATTCCATCCCAACACACGAAGGGAAAAAATCCTGTAACTGAAAAACACAACTTCCCAACCAAACAAAGATAAGGCAGAGGCGCGCGCATGGTTCCTGAATTACTGACTCAGAAGACAAAGGCCGAGAGGCAGCAGAGAGTCAATGGAGGAAGAGATGGAGGCAGAAAGGCAAGATCCGAGACCTGAGGCTTCGTCACTGACCCAGGAGGAAGGGGCAGCCGGGGACGGGCAGAGAAGGACTCTGGCCAGAAAGGACACAGAGCCCCACGCTAGCAAAGGTCTGCATCTGAGAATAAAGGGAAAGAAGGCAATCTCTCAGGCAGAACAAACTCACACCTAAAAAGGAAATGGACACAGACTGGCCACGGGTCTGGCAGGGCAGTGGGCCAAGCGCTGGGCATGAGGGGCCAGGGTGCTCCCCACAGAGACGCGCCTGGCGGTCTCGGAAGGAAACACCACGTGAGGAGCAGGACTTGAGCGTACGCCACTGGCCACTGCCAAGGACGACGATGGGGGAGGTCTCCACCTGCAAATGGACCAGAACCAGGCCTCCACCGCACAGGGAAGGGAGGAAACGGGGGAAGGGCTGACGCACTGGGCCTTCACCAGGCAAACAGCTGAGACCGACGTCATCGTCACTCTGACGGCCTCCATCGCCTCATTTCATCCTGTCCGTTCCCATCTTCCCTCAGCAGTAAGACCATGTCAGTGATCCACTACATCAGCAACTCAGATACAATTAAGCATTCTAGGTATAACTGGAACTGAAGACATACTTGTTCTTTACAGAGTGGTAACAAAGTATACATGTTGTTACAACAGTAAAATTTTGCAAGATCATAAAGCTGCTCACTATACAAATAAAAAGCAGTAAAAGTTAAGGGCTTCCACATACATAAAATTAGAAATAGAATCCCAGCTAAGACAAATATTACAAAAATTATGAACATATCACCCAGATAACTTTGCAAAGAATATTCTTTCAGAACTGACAGTTATAAAATTTAAGTAATGATACAAGCTAGAATAAGAGGCTTCAGGTTACAGCATAATCTTTGTAGAATTACTTCATGTATTAATTTGCATAGTACTAAACTAAATAGTCCTCAAGAATTTAATGTAATTTTAGAGTCATTTAATTTCATTCAGGCTATAACTATTTCAAGAAAAAGTCCTATTTGGGAATTCATCATCTAGTGGTGATGAATTAAAAGCAAAAGGTCAATTTAAAAATTCAGGAGCCAAGCTGAGTGTGGTGTCTCACACCTGGAATTCCAGTGACTCAGGAGGCTAAGGCATGAGGATCACAAGTTCGAGGGCCAGAGGCAGCCTGAGTAAGTTAGCAAGACCCTGTCTCAAGACAAATAACTTAAAAGGGGACCTGGGATGCAGTCCATTAGTACAGCACTTGCAAAGTATGCACGAAGCTCTGGATTCAAACCGCCAGTATCAAAAATAATAATAATAATAATAATTCAGGAGCCAATAAAAATTTCACAACTGTATGACAGGATCCATATCAACTCATTTCCAGCTATACCGAAAAAGCATATACAAAGTAGGAAGAAAAGCGCTGTAGAAAAACTATTTTCATTAATCAAACTTTAACTGGCCTTACAGGAATTCTACAAATGACAATTTCCTGTAATTTTACATTCTAGAGACCAACACTACACCCCACTGGAATGCTGAGGTGATTACCACAGCCAGCCGCCATTTTGAGTAGTTAGGAGATGGATTGCCGAGATTTGCCCAAACTACGAATCCTGGTTATTAAGTTCTTCCTGAAAAACATGATATGAAAAAAATATTCCCTGGATTCATGTGCTCCTTCTGTATGCTGTACAGAAGACGTTTGGCCATGCGCATGCAGCAGTCTGACAGCCTGCTGGAGGAGAAAGGCGCTCCGCCATGCAGGGAACTCTGGAAAGCAACCTGACCTGCATGGGAGCACAGCTGTCCTTATAACACCATTCATTTCCCGAGAAGACACCAGGACTGATGCTCATGCCCTGAACTCTGAGAGGCAGGGACTCAGAAATGTCATCTTGGAAGGAAAGCACACAATTCCATTGCCACATTCCAGGTGTTTCTCAGGTGACTGCAGGAAGGGGCAATTACATGCAGAAATATCAGGAGTAAGCCGGGTGCGGTGGCGCACGCCTGTAATCCCAGCGGCTTGGGAGGCAGAGGCAGGAGGATTGCAAGTTCAAGACCAGAGGCAGTCTAAGACATTTAGTGAGACCCTGTCTCAAAAAGTAAAAAAATGGGCAGGGGGTGCAGCTCAGTGGTTCAGCACTTGCAGAGCATGCAGGCACAAGGCCCTGGGTTCAACCCCCAGTACCAAAAAAAAAAAAAAAAAAAAAGAACTATCAGGAGTAAAAACTATAAAGTGAGGCAACACCTTAAATCTTCTCCCCAAAATATTCAGAGTACACTTTTCAGTGGGGAGCAGTGCTTACTAGTTTGTGAGTTGAGCCAACAAGGTTCTATCTCCCACTGAACACATTCTCAAGCCTAAATGAAAGGTCCATCTGCAACAGAAACAGAGGAGCCATCACTGGCAGGCGCTGAACCCCAGCTGAAAGTGAGCTCTGTTTTCACAAATGCACAGCAGAGCATCTCCAGGTACAACCAACCCCCAACAGCATGAGAAATTATTCTTCCCATACTACATTGGAACCCTCCGACTCTGGGGGAAAAAAAAAAAACTTCCCCAGTTATCTTATTTTATTGGCAATTTTTAGTATACAACTTAATAGGCCCTTTTTTTTTCCCCGGTACTGGGGGTTGAACCCAGGGCCTCAGGCTTGCATGCTCTGCAAGTGCTAGACCACTGCGCTGCACCCCCGCCCATTTTTTTACTTTTGAGACAGGGTCTTGCTAAATGACTTAGACTGCCTCTGGTCTTGAACTTGCGATCCTCCTGCCTCCGCCTCCCAAGCTGCTGGGACTACAGTCGTGGGCCACCGTGCCTGGCTTAATAGGTCCTTTTAAACAAGACTTCAATATCCTAGTACTTCATTCTACAATTGGCTTCAGTCTTGACTTACACAAGCATTTAGCCATCTGGACAAAATGTGTATTTGGTGTATCGTGTGTGTGTTCATGCGTGTGCATGTGTGATATAAAAGGAGAGTAGTAAATCCCTGGGACTGGGTACAATAAAGTTAAATGAAGATTATTGATACAGAACGTCTTGTTCTAAGGACCAGCATGTTATTTTTCAAGTGACTGTAGAGAAATAAGCATTTAATTATGAAGCACGGGAGAAGAAAAAGACAAAAATATTATGAAAATGGAAAACAAGGGCCAGGAAGGTAACTCAGTGGTAGAGAACTGACCTAGTACACACAAGGCCTTGGTTTCAATCCCCAGCACCACAGACAAATAAATAAATGACAGGCGATTTTTGACAAGTGTGCCAACACAATTCAAAGGAAAATGGTCTTTTCAAAGAATGGTGCTAAGAGAACTGAACATCCACCCACATGCAAAAGAATGAAACAGGCTACAGATATATACAGAATATTTCATCCACACGAGGAGGAATACACATTCTTCTCAGCTCGACATGGTACATTTTCTAAAATAGATCATATGCTAGTCCATAAGAACTCCCTCAACAAGTTCAAGAATATACAAATTATCCCCTGTTCCTTATCAGATCATAATGGGATAAAATTGGAGCTCAAGAGCATGAATAATCC
>VMDO01031356.1:0-20200 GCA_007922755.1 Pedetes capensis
AATGGAACCCAAGGACATATAGAAAAATACTATATAGTAAAAGATAGAGAAGACTTGGATGGGAAACTTAGATAGGAAGGGGGGAGGGGGAAACATAGAGGAGGGTAAGGGGTAACCTATATGAATAATGCTTATCAAATATGAAAATTGTCACAACGAAAAGCATGTCAAAATGAATCACATTGTGATGTACATTAAAAATTTCTAATAAAAAAAAAAAGAAAGCTTCAACCCACCATTCAAGTTAAACCTAAAATCCTCACATGTCTGCTCCAATCTTCCTCAATAAAATTCCAATTTTTAAAAAGAGATGGAATGCAGCACAAAATAAGAGATTAGAGACTATCTCAGTATTGAAAGAATGGCCTACCAGCAGGAAGTCTCATCCCAACACAGTACGTAAGGGAGGAAATTTAACAACTTGTCAGGAAAAGGTGGGTTTCCAATTTCCAAAATCCCCCTGTATCTTACTAGTATCTCTGTGCTCTGAACTCTGACATCTCCCCTTCACACCAGTAGGGCTGAGATGTTCTTCTGCAAGGGGTGGGCTTTGGGAGCACATCTAAGCAAGAAAGGTACAAATTTAAAACTCTTCCCCAATGCAGTAGTAGCCTTCCAAGAATATATTTCTCTCAATTTCTATCTGTATTCAGACATTTTTTAGTGCCTTCCACTGGATGTCTTTAATAATATTGTCCAGTTTTGTTTTAAGATTGTCATGTATATGGAAGAAAATGCCCCAGCTTTTCAAGGCATCAGTACTGAAAGTCAAATTTGAAATTCATGTGGGAGACTTCAACTGTTAAATACGTCCCTTAGTTCCCAACCATGACCACAGAATTACACATTTATATTGAGGAGAATCCTGCAGCCATACCACTATGACATCTAATCTTAGAAGCTAAGCAGGGTTGGGTCTGGTTAGTACTTCAAAGGGAGACCGCCTGGTAGCACCAGATGCTATAGGCTTGGGAGAAGGACCTGGCAACCCACCCCCACACACACACAAAAAAAACCACAATCAGCCATTGAAAACCCTATGAATAAATAGCAGAGAAGCACAACAATAGTGTTTCATCTGTTGTACAAAGGGTTGCTATGAGTCAGACACCAACTGGACGACACCTAACAATAATTCACTAGAAGCAGAGGACAGCAGAAGGAAGTAAAGAGGGTGAGAAGAAAACACTTGAGAAACTTTCTCCAAAGAGGGACTTATGTATTCTTATATATAATAAAGTCCTCCACTTAGAAAATATATCACTGCATCAAAGTAGTCAGAGTAGTTCAAGAACTAACTAGCAAGGCTCTTAAACTTTTGTCGGCCTTTATTCTATTTTACACCTATTGAGGGCTGGGATTTAGCTCAGTTGGTAGAGCACTGCGCTGCAGTCTCTGAGATCCCAAGTTCAATTCCCAGCACCACAAAAATGGGAGAAGGGCCTGGCAATCCACTCCCAAGGCAATCCCGAAACAGTCAGCCATTGAAAACCCTATGAGGGTCACTATGAGTCGGATACCGACTCAACGGCACCTAACCACAACAACAACAACACCTATTGCATTTTTAAAAATAATTTCTCCTTCTCTCATTAGACAATGTAAGTGCATGAGTGTGTGTGTGTGTGTGTGGGTGTGTGTGTGTGTGTGTGTGTGTGTGTGTGTGGTGCTGGGAGTCAAGCCTGGGACTTTGCGCATGCTAGGCAAGCACTCTACCACTGAGCTACATCCTGGGCCCAACAATGTAATTCTTAAGCAGAGATTGAGGGTTGTAAAGGGTATTTCTTGATCATGGTAGGAAGCATGTTTGCTTAAAAAAAAAAAAAAAAAAAAAAAAAAAAAAAAAAAAAAAAAAAAAAAAAAAAAAAAAAAAAAAAAAAAAAAAAAAAAAAAAAAAAAACAGCCTCTCAAAATGTTCTGTCCGAGGTGCTCAGCTAAGATCCCTTGCTCTCCACCTCAGCCCAGTGGATAAGGGTAGAAGACTGGTTCTCAGCTCTTTTCTTCTGATAAATTCAAATGATGAAAAAGAAAAGTAGAAGAGAAGGGAAAGACAGCATTACGTTCAGGCTGCTTGTGTTCAAAATCAGTAGCCTCTCATTTTAGTGGAATGTGTTAATTGGACTTTTCCCTGCTGTGACAAAGTATGTGACAGAACAGCTTCAAAGGAGGAAAGATTTATTTTGGCTCATGGTTTCAGGTTCTCGGTTCCACTGATTCTGGGCTTGTGGTGAGGCAGAACATTACGGCAGTGGGAGCATGTGGCAGAGGCTGCTCCCCTCTTGGTAGACAGGAAGCAGAGAGAGAGAGACAAAGAGGGGCCAGGGACAAGATGCCTCTCCCAAGGACACAATCCCAGGGACCTGTGTCCTCCAGCTGGACCCTGCCTCCTAAAATCAGCTGAGGACAAAGCCTTTGATGCATGAGCCATAATACTGAATTACCTGATCTGCATCTCCAAGACTCCCAACCCTCAGCTCCTCCATTTAGGAATTGAAGAAAAGGCAAACATCTCATAGAATTATGCTGAGGCTTAAATGAAATTACCTAATGCACTTACAACATTGTCTCATGGCACAAATTGCCCAATAAGTATTAGCTCTAATTACTAAGGAAAAGAAAATATAGAGAGAAGGGTTACCAATATACATCTCTCTTTTAGCAAACCAAAGTATCTGAAAAAAAAAAAAAAAAGAAAAGAAGCTCATGGATTTGGAGCTATGTGAGAAAGACCAGAGGGAGAAGGCATCTGTCTCCTTTATGTAAGTGCCTGCAGTCCCTCACTGCCACCCACCTCTGTTGGATCTCCTCTGCTCTGATCTCAAAGAACACTCACAGTATCTTCACAGTCTCACTGGGATTCAACATACAGTTTGGGAAACAATGACCCAGAAAATAAAATCAAAGATAGCAGCTTCAGTGTCAGAAGCATTTCCCAAAGCCTGAAGTTTTACTTTATTGCCAAAATCATCTTTTTCATATTAATACTGACAAAACTTCGGCATACTAATCCTTTATCAGGGCATTTCACTTGTGCTAATACAACATAACATGTCAGTGCTTCTATAGGTTACTGCCTTTTTTTTTTTTTTTTTTTTGGTGTTGGGGGGTTGAACCCAGGGCCTCACACATGCTCTTGCAAGCATTCTACCACTGAGCTGCACCCTTAGCCCATTTTTTACTTTGTATTTATTTACTTATTTACTTACTTACTTACTTAGTGTGACAGGCTTTCTCTAAATTACACTCCCTCTTGAACTCGCCATCCTCCCACCTCTGCTTCTTGAGTGGGAATCCCAGTTCCTCACTGGAATTATAGGCATGCTCCATCTATTATGTTTTGACTGAAGCATTTTATGAAACTGGAAATATTTTTGGTATGTAAATATTTTAGGCTATTTTCATAGATCTATTTAAGAATTTTTAATACACTAAATGTTTATTAAACTTCACGCACATAAGAAGGACAATTAAATAATTCAATGAACAATGACATATTCCATTTTTTTAAAGTGATTAACATTGTCAGGGCCCTATCCCCAATCTTTGATATGCAGATCAACTTAAAGAAAGAATAATCCATAAAATAAATTCTGAGTGCTCTCTCTCATTTTCTAAACAATTTTACCACTACATCAACACATGAAGATCTTGCAGAATAGGAACCAAACTAGAAGCAAAAGATTGTTCCACAACACTGAGCACCTCATGATAAAAGCTTTAACTTAACTCTAATTTCTCAGAAGCTAATGAACTTATAGAGATCCATCATTTCAGTTTAAACTTATCCAAAACATCTAAACCCAGCACAATCTATCCCAAAACACACACAATATCAAGAGCCAAACATGACAATAAAAGAGAGTGTGTACATTTCATATTATTGCTATATCTTAGACAGGGTAACACACACCTGTGGCCTAGCACTCAGGAGGCCAACGCAGGAGGATCACAAATCTAAGTCTAGCCTGAGCTACAAAGACACACCCTGTTTAAAATAACAAACCACAACCAAAAAAAAGCAAACAACAACAAAAAATTCCTCACAAAACTTTAGTTCCTATGTTATATATGTTGTTGTTGTTGTTAGGTGCCATCAAGTCGGTCTCCGACTCATAGCGACCCTCATAGGGTTTTCAATGGCTGACTGTTTCGGGATTGCCTTGGGAGTGGATTGCCAGGTCCTTCTCCCATTTTGTGGTGCTGGGAATTGAACTCGGGACCTCAGAGACTGCATCGCAGCGCTCTACCAACTGAGCTAAATCCCAGCCCATGTTATATATTGTTGTTGTTGTTTGGTGAGTCGTGTGCGACTTATAGCGACCCTCATAGGGTTTTCAATGGCAACTGTTTCGGGATTGCCTCAGGAGTGGGTTGCCACGTCCTTCTCCCATTTTTGCGGTGCTGGGAATTGAACTTGGGACCTCAGAGACTGCAGAGCGGCACTCTACCAACTGAGCTAAATCCCAGCCCTCTCAATTCCATTAAATAAATTCCCTCTACCTTTGCTATAAATCTCAAAGGTTTTGAAGTAAAATCAAATAGATAAGGCACATAAAACTAAGGATATTTAAATTTTAATATTTAACATTTATATAATATGTACTAAGGGCCGAGTCACCTGGGGCCTTAAGTATCTGCTTAATCTTTTTAACTTTTCTGAAGGGCGATGTATCTAGTGATGGACATTCTCCAGACAAAATTGAACTTCTTTATGAGTTAATTTTCAACTCCAGGGCGTAGAATTTTCCAGAAAGTACACCTTCTCGTTTCTTTAGAAACTGGGTATAATTTGGTCCGTTCCCCCGTGTAGCAGGCCAGGGCTTCAGTTCTTCCCCCCTTAATCTTGCCAGCAAATGTCTTCACTCTCACTATTCTGCAGAGCATGTGAAGATCTTTCACGACTTTAGAGGAGGAAATAAATCACTATTTAACTCTGAAATGTGTTTAAAGGAAAACTTCTTGTTAAAAGCTGTAATGTGGAATGATATGGGTTTTGTTTCATAGCCATGGAGCGCTTGAGCTTCCTAAAAGGAAATTAGCAAAGTACCCCTCCAACTTCATGAAAACTCATCAAGGCATTTGCCCTTGAAATATTAGGAAATGACATGATGTGGAAGAAAAGACAAACTCAGAGTTGTCCTTCATGGTGCCGCACAGGTCATGCTCTGTCCACAATCAAAAAGGCTGCTGACTCAAGTTACTTCAGGGCAGGGATCAGGTCTGCTTTGCCCAAAACCATGGCCCCCAGAGCACATCCAAGTGTCATTCCGAGGGTGAAAGGGAAAAATCCCCACAGTTCAGTTTAAACAATTTTGGTTTAGCCTACATAATTCCAGCATGGAGTCCTTAACATCCCCAAATATAAAAGGAAAAAAACCACAGTGACAGACACTGTTACAAACTTGAGGGAAAGCTCCTCAAGTTCCATGGCTGGTGTTGAAAGATTTTTATTGTGGTTGTGGGGACTGTTTTTCTTCCAACACACCCCTGCCCTTCCTACTCCAGTGCGTCACAGGCACCTACTGGTACATCTCTTCCTCTGCTTTGACCCATCTGCTTTTTGTTAAAAGCAGCTTCCATTCTCTCTGCCTGCAGATAGAAAAGCATACTTACAAGCAAAATTAAAGACTGCAGATAGCCACACATACACACACAGAAAAAAAAAACTTGAAGATGAACAAATTTAGAGTCTCACATTGCACATTTGGAGGTAATATATTCTTGATTTCAAAACCTATTACAAAGCTACAGTAAACAAAACAGTATGGTACTGGCATAAAGACCACTCATTGAAAGATCCCATCCTATGCTACAACATGGATGAACTTGAGGATATTAGGCTAAGGGAAATAATCCAATCAGAAAAAGATAAGTATTGTATGTTCTCACTTATATGAACTATCTAAAGTAGTCAAATTCTCAGAAACAAAGTGAAGTGATGGTCATCAGGAACTGTGAGGATACAGGAGCCATTTCTCCAATCCTGCTTCTGTTTCAGCTTCATGGTCTTGGTGACTAGACATAATGATAGTACCCAAACTAGCAGAGGATGGTAGGAATGAGGCTTCTGGAGTAGCAGGATGTGTGAGAAGACACAAAGGGAGGATTTGCAGAGGCCACAGGGCTTGGAAAGTGAACTGCCTTTTGTTAGGAAACAAATGGGCTTGGAAATGGCCTTCCATATTTTTTCTAGTACAAAAAAATAACACACTGGAGCAGGAACTTCATGTTCACCATAAAATACAATTTGTCAAAGTTTATTACTCAGTTCATTTTTTCAGTCATTATGATACTTTTGTTGTTCAGACTCTTTTTAAAAACCTGCATTGATACCCCATCATCCATTGTTTGTATTCATCTTATTATAATCATTTGCTTTATTTTTAACTACATTCTTATTACTTGGATCTACAGTAATGTTCAGAAATTTAAAACTGCTCCGAAAATGCTTTGAGAAGTCATTTAGAAATGAAGTTTAAGTTTATTTGGTTATCCCTAATTTAAACATGAAGCTAAGAGATAATTCTTATAAAATTCCTCTTTGCTATTCTCTGAACAGAGAGTGAACAATGAATCTCTCCAAAAACTGTGGTCCCTCTAGAAACCTTGTAAAGAGTAGTTACTATTGTCAGACATAGAGCTAAGGGAGGGAAAAATGAATGTTGGGAGAGCAATATTAATGATATAGTTGTCTAAAGAGTAGAGACACATTTTCTACGTATACAAAGCATTAGTTTCAAGGCTATATCCAAGATACATTGCTTAGGTGTCCCAAGGCTGCATTACTCAGCATCCAACTCCTACTCTTCATTTTTATAGGAGGAATGGCCAGATATTATTAACCTCACTTAGAAATGCTGTCGCCAAATCACAAAGTGATTTATTCAAGGATGCTCTCTTTTAAGCAAACTATTGTGTCCTTGTCTTTTAAACCAGTCATAACATATGTACTTTCACCAAAATTGCTGTCTCATTCTGAGTGGTTACAAAAACATGTGTAAAATTTAGTATTCATTTTTCAATAAAATATCAGAAGTTTGAATCACTGCTAAATTTCATGTGTCTATTCTAGCTGGTTAAAAAGTCATGCATGACTCTCCTAGAATTCATATTTCTTAAGAAAATCTGTGAACAAATTTTTAATGGCATCTAGCAACCTTTAGATGAGGAAGGTAATGCTGAAAATCTTTAGAATGGTTCCATTTCCTCTTCTAATGGAAATATATTAATTCTCTATATCTTTGACCATGAATGTAATTGCTTTCCAATTTTCTGTTCTTGAAAAAGATCATAAATACTCGAAGAACTGCTGTAATGAATAGCAGCTATGGTTCGCACCTCAGCTGAATTGCACATGATTAGAGATTGCTGAACTATTATAGAAATATTCAAATTGGAACTTACCAGACCACTTTTGACTCTTGAAGCAAACCTATTAAAAACATAGTCTAGGTTTCACCTTCTAAACTTTTATTTTTAAAGCCTTTCAGTTCTATAGGTTGCTATGCCAAGAAAGCTTGAAAGAGGTAAAAATTTCATTTTATCTCTGCAACTGTTATGCCAATGATGGGCTTTGGTCTTCTTTTGTGGAATTATAACCTTTCTTTGGCTCAATCTTCACCTGACACCTGAGAAACACCCTCTTTTAGAAAATCTTTTGTTCCATAGCATCCCACAATTTGTCAACAGGAAGCTTGAACGATATTGATTTTACTATATAGTCCTATGACCACATCCTCTTGAGAACTCCAGAAATTGTAAAAGTTTCTGAGTCCTACTTTCTTTGGCATGAGGTGACCCATGAAATTGATGTCTTTCTTCAATAGCCTCTCCAGAGGGACTTCGAAGAGTCATTTTATAACATTGCCCTCCTTTAATGTGATCTGGATGGTTTTTCATTGCATTGATTCTGTGGTTCAACTAGTCTCTACTAGAACTGCAAGATCCTTGTCTTTGCCTCACCTGCAAGAGATCGCAAACCATCTCAGAAATGCAAGGTATTACTAGAAAGAAATCGGGGAGGTCATTGTTGAACTACCCAGTACCAAATCTTGCTACAGAATATGCCATGCTAAAATATCCCCAGCTTCCACTACACATCACTTCATATTTCTCTTTAAGACTAAATTTTTCCACACCTTGGGCACAAAGAATTGTTACTATGGGTCATAAAATCCTCCAACTGACCTTCTCTTCTCTGGGTTTGTTTTTATGTTGTTTTTGTTTTGTTTTGTTTTTTGCCCCAAACAAAAGGAGGCTCACTGAAAAATAAAATGGCTGCAATAAAAACCCTATAGATTTTATTTCAAAAACATAATGTAGGGGGACTGAGAAAAGAGGCAGTGAATGATAAAGTAGAATAATAGATTACTCAATCTGAACAACAGAAGGAAAATAGACTGAAAAATGAACATAAAGACTTATAAGACTATAACAAAAGATATGCATTCCTAACATCAGAATTCTAAAAAGAGAGGAAAAAGACAGCAGGACTGGAAAAGTGCTCAAAGAAATAATAGCTGGTAAAATCCTAAATTTGGTAAAAAGATGTAAACTAAAAGATTCAATCAAGATCAGCGAATCTTCAAGCAGGTTAAATCTAAAGAAACCCTCATTAAGACATATCAGTCAAACTCTTGAAGACTTAAAACACAGAAATAATTTTGAAAACAAGAGAAAAAAGACACCCATATTAGTCAGCTTTCTGTTGCTCTGACAAACTACCTGAGATTAAGAGGAAGAAAGTCTAATTTTGGCTCACGGTCTCAGAGGTTTCAGTTCATGGTTGTTTCCTTCTACTGGTTTGGAGCTTGTAGTATGCAGAATAATATAGTTGGGAGCATGTGGTAGAAGAGAGCCACTGACCTCACAGCACCTGGGAGGCAAAGAAAGTGAGAGAGGAGGGGCTAGGGTTCCAATATCCCCTTCAAGAGCACACCTCCAGCAACCTGACTTCCTTCCACCAGGCCCCACCAATCACCTCCCAACAGCACCAAAGTCTTGTGACCAGATCTTTAGTGTATGGGCTTTGAGGGATCATTTAAGGTCCAAACCATAAAAATACATTACTTAAGCAGGAAACAGATTCAAGTGACTATAGATTTCTCATCAGTAACCATGGAGGCTAGAAGAAAGTGGTACAACATTTTTGAAATGATGAAGGAAAAAAAACCTGGCAATCCAGAATACTGATCCAACCCAGATATATTTTTTAAGTGAAGGAGAAACCAAGGCATTCTCAACTGAATTAAAACTAAAAGAATTTGTTACCAGCAGACCCACTCTGAAGCAACAGCTAAAGGAAATGTTATAGCTTGGAGAGGGTCAAGACTGATAACTTCCTAGAAAAACAAGAGAGCTTAAATAGTGGTTCAAACTTTACACTGAACAGATAGAAATACCTATTAGCAAAATAATTAATAGTAATAATAATAATAATTATTATATATATATATATATATATATATATATATAGAGAGAGAGAGAGAGAGAGAGAGAGAGAGAGGTAAAATATACAGAGCTAGGGTAAAAAAGAAAGAAACAGCGTGGCAGGATGGAGAGAGTTCACCAACAGAAATGTGGAGCTTTGTCTCAGCAGGAAAAGAAAATTACCACCTTAATAGAACCCAGCCAGCAAGACCACCTCTGATCCCACTCAGAGGACTGGTGGAACTGACCTGGAGGGAGTCCAGAGTAGGTGGAGTTGGGAGGGGGAGTCCAAGCCAGAGACACGTCTGAGAATGCGCCCAGGGATCGCTTGTTACCCTGCCTGTGGGGACACGGAGTGCACACAGTGCCAGGAGAATTCCCCATGGGAGCCCAGGGCTCGGATGCTGAGCCTGGCCCTACCAGCAGACCACCATCCTACTTAACCAGCGCTGGCAGCGCACTACCAGGAGCAAGTTCAGTGTGTGAGCCCCAAAGCCAAGAAGTGCAGGGACCCAACCCACTGTCTTCCTGCCTCAGTGGACCTGGCTAGAGTCTGTGGCAGTAGCCCACACAGGAGCACATGCCCCAGACTGGCAGGGGGTGGTACCCCATTATCCTGCCCACCACAACCTGGGGTGAGAAGCCAGGACAGCTGGTGAGTATGGTGACAGTGACCCATCCCACCATCACTGGCCACCATAGACACGGTGTGGTGTGAGTTCTGCAGGGGAGCAGAAGCCTAGGCCAGTTGGAGGTGATGGCCGTCATCCTGGTGGTGTGGCACTGGTGGCACACTCCATGGGGTGGGGTCTGTGAGTGAGTCCCAAAGCCAGGTCACCCTGGAAAGAGTGGCATGAATGTCCCGCCATCATGCCCCCTCTCCCCAAGACGTGCTGAATGCACTGCTTGGGGGAACTCCAGGCAGAAACCTTTGCCTCAAATCTGCAGGCTACCAGCCAGGGGATGTGTGGAGAAAATCTCTTTCTACATGGAAGAATTGAGGCAGGAAGCCTGACACACAGGAGAAAAGGCCTCAAAATCAACTTTGACATGGCAACTTGTGAACCAGGCAGCAGTAGCTACTAGGGACAATGGACCACCTGTAAACTTTAGACAACAGGTGCAGCAAGGAGCAAGAGTGGGGATCTGGCCCAACCTGCCCCAATGCAGAAATAGATACACCCAGGTAAGCTAATGAGGGAGTGCCCACCTGGGACAGTGTACTTGGGAATTGGTGGTGGGGAGGCAGATAGCTCAGGAATCAGAGGTACCAGAAGGGGTGGGACAGCTGTTTGACAACATCCCAGTATAAGACAGATGTCTTAAGGAGCTGAGCGGCACTCATACAGGTTGAATCAACTAGGGCAAGCTGGAGTTTCTTTTGTTTTGTTTTGTTATGTTTGCTTTGTTTTGTCTTTCTTTTTCTGTCTGTTTTTAGTTTTCTCTCTGTTTTGTTTTTCTTTCTTCTTTTCTAAGAGATTTGAATGGCTTTGTGGTTCTGCTTTTGTAATATGTATGGCTCTGTATGATTGATTGTATATTTTCATTTTTATTAATACTTCATACATAGATACATTCTTTTTTTTCTTTTTTTTTCTCCCTTTCTTTTTTCTGAGGGAGTTTAATGGTTCAGGGATATGCTTTTGTAATGTGTACTGCACTGTGTGTATGATTGAATTTTTTACTTTTATTATTATAAAGACTACATACAAATTTCTTTCTCTTTTATTTTCATTATTTTCTCTTCTTTTGATTCTATCTCTCTGGCAACCTCTGAGTGGGCTGAGTGGTTCTGGGGTTTTGATTATTGAGTACCTGTAGATTCATTAGTCAAAATCTACTTCTAATATGCTTACATTGGGCAGACCTTATACCCAAATCAAACAATAGGCAAGCCTCAACAGAAAAAAAACATGAAACATGAAAGGGCAGGATAGATGGGAAGCCCAAATAAACCAAAGCCCTTCAATGGACAATTTCAAAGTAACCAAGTCTTAGAGATACCAGAAAAAGAATTTAGAAGCCTACCAATAAATATGTTGAAAGACCTCAAGGACATCATGATGAGAGCAATTGAAACTCGACAGAAAAGTATCCAACTTGGAAGAAAAATTCAGCAAAAAGTTCAGACATTGAAGAAGAATTATTTAGAAATGCTGGAAATACAGAGCAAAATTAATCCACTGAATATTACAATAGATTCTACAGTATCCAAACAAGATGAAGCTGAGAATAGAATATCTAATTCTGAAGAAAGAATGGAGGAACTTATCTACTCAGATGCTAAGAAAGAAAAAAGGATAAAGCAATATGATCAAGATTTTCAAGACGTCTTTGATAAAATGAAGAGGTGCAACCTGCAAATTCAGGAGGCTCATAAAGGAGCTGAAAACAACATGAGAGGAATAGGAAATCTATTGAATCAGATTTTAGAAGAAAACTTCCCAAATCTAAGAGAATAAGTAGACACATATACAACTGAAGTGTCCAAAATTCCAAAATGAGTAGATCAGAACAAATCCTCTGCATGACATATTATAATTGGAATGCTAAATCTAGAGAGTAAAAAAGCAATTCTAAAAGACACAAGAGAGAAGTGCCAACACATTTACAAAGGCAAACCCATTGGAATAACAGCTGATTTCTCAACAACTCTAAAGGCAAGAAAATTTGGTCAGATTAGTGACCACCAAGCCAAAATTAAAGAGGATCCTCAGTAAAACACCATGTATGGGAGAGGTAAGACAACCCCAAATATAAGAGCAAAGGAATGGATGCTAAACATGAGAGGAAATTAAGAAAACAATAGGCAAAAAAAGAATTAAAAAATAGAAGCAAACATCAAATTGATACAGAATAATATGTTGCTCTTGGCAATTACTCTCAATGTAAATGGTCTTAACATTCAAGAAGCAAAGACTGGCCGAATGGATTACAACATACAGCATTCGAGAGACTCACCCCATCCACAAAGATAATAAAAGACTGATAATTTAAGGCTGGAGAACAATATTCAGAGTGTGGGAACCAAAAAAAAAAAAAAAGCAGGAGTAGTGATACTAATTCATGACAATGGAGACTTCAACACCAAACTAATCAGAACAGACAAAGAAAAACACTACATATTCATCAAAGCCACAGTCAAGCAGGAACCAATAATGATAATATTTACTCACCAAAATACAGATGTACATAGCATCATAAAACAAATTTTATTGGAGATAAAGGAATGTGTCAGGCTAGACACAATAATTATGAGAGACTTCAACATCCCACTTTTTCCAAGAGACATGTCATCAAAACAAAAAAATCAACAGAGAAATGATGGACATCGTAGACTATCTAGACCTTATACATGTCTACAGAATATCCCATCCATCAGATGCAAAATACACATTCTTCTCAGCAACACATGGAACTTTTTCTAGGATATATCACATTCTAGTACACAAAATGGCCTTAATAAATACAAAAATGTAGAAATCATCCCTTATACCTTATCAGACCACAATGGTATGAAACTAGAACACAAAAATAAGAAAAATTTAAGAAATGTTACAAATTCATGGAGACTAAATAATACAATGCTGAATGACGAGTGGGTTGCTGAATAAATCGGAGTGGAAATCAAAAAATTCCTGCAATCAAACTAGGATGAGAATACATCCTACCAAAATTTATGGGACACAGCAAAGATAGTTCTAAGAGAGAAGTTCATAGCCATGAGCACCTTCATTAATAAGTAAGGAAGGCCCAGTTAAATAACTTAAAGACACATCTCAAGCAATAGAAGGCCAAAAAAAAAAGCCAATCCCAAAAGGAGCACTCAGATAGAAATTATCAAGATCAAAGCAGAAATACCTCAATTAGAATCCAAAAAGACAATTCAAAGAATTAATTAGTCTAAGAGCTGGTTATCCAAAAGGATTAGTAAAATAGACTTGCCCCTAAATAAATAAAAACAAAAACCAAGTTTAAAAATTAGTTATGAATGGTGCAAGCCTGTAATCCCAGCAGCTTGGGAGGCAGAGCCAAGAGGATCACAAGTTCGAGACCAGAGGAAGTCTGCGTAACTTAGCAAGACCCTGTCTCAGAAAGTAAGGAAAAAAATAAAAGGGCTGGGGGTGCAGCTCAGTGGTCCAGCACTTGCAAAGCATGCAAGCATGAGGCCCTGGGATCAACCCCCAGTACCACACACAAAAAAAATTAGTTATGAAAACAGGGACATAACCAGGGATACCAATGAAATCCAGAAGATCATTAGGGAATACACTGACAAACTGTACTCCCCAAAAAATGAAAATACAGAAGAAATGGAGAAGTTCATTAACACATGTGAACTACCAAAATTAAGCCTGGAGAACATAAGCAATTTAAACACGCCCAGTACACTCACTGAAATAGAGAAGAAAAAATCTTCCAACAAAGAAAAGCACAGGTCCCACAGGTAGACGGCAGAATTCTATCAAACCTTCAAAGAAGAATTAATACCTATTCTCCTCAAACTATTTCATAATGTAGAAAAGAAGGAGAACTCCAAAATGTATTCTATGAAACCACCATCATCCTAATCTAACCCTAATTTCTTACCAAAACCAGGCAAAAACACTTCAAAGAAAGAGAACTACAGACTAATTTCCCTAATGAAAATTGGTGCAAAAGTTCTCAACAAAGCCCTGGCAAACAGAATTCGACAACACATAAAGAAGATCATACACCATGATCAAGTGGGCTTCATTCTACAGGTACAAGACTGGTTCAACTATGAAAATCAATCAATGTAATTCAACATATCAAGAGTCTGGCAGACAGAAATGACTTGAGCATCTCAACTGATGCTGTGAAAGCCTTTGACAAAGTACACAAACCTTCTCCAGATCCCTGAAGAAGATGGGAATAATAGGAAAATACCTCAACATCATAAAGGCCAGGAGTCAAGATGGCGGAGAGATAACACACACCTTCTGTCCTGGAGTAATGGGAAGCCTCGATTAGGGGTTTGGAACTCACATTGAATAGATAGAAACAGTGATAATTTAGTTTGGGAGATAGAGGATGAATCTGGGCATCCACTGAAATCGAGGATTTGGATTCGGGGGAGCTACATAGAGGACAGTAGCGGGACTGCCGCCATTTTGCCATCACGCAGACAGCGGATAGAATCCCGAAGACTTGGAGGAGATTTTGTGCACACGCACCGACGGGGGCCGGACCCAACACGGAGTGCAACCTTGGCAGCACACTCTCACCCTGCCTGCCGGACACAAACTACAAATTCTCGGTGAGGCAGTTTGAGGTGGCACATGGAATTGTCATCCATAGTGGCCTCCGAGAGAACAGGGAAACTGGTGCCAGCAGTACACGTCTAGAGCTGAGATGTGGCTCCCTCCCTCCTGTTGTGGTGGGACAGGTGTACAGACATGATCTCCACAGACACACGGGCACACATACACCCAGATCCCAGACACACCAGAGGTGATCCTAAGTTATCCCACTGCACTGTGGAGAAAACTGGGGTTTGTGGAGGTGGCTGAACCCCACACTGACAGAGTGCTCCTTTTCAGCAGAGCCTAGCAGCACAATTAGTCACATTCACAGCAGTTTCGAGCAAGATCACAGCGCACGGACAGACCTGCTACAGATTCCCTCTGGGGCAGTTGGATATCATCCCACCCACAAGAGCATATGGTCCTCCCAAGTGGGCAGAAAGCCCTGCAGTAAAAAATCCACAATAGCAGCCATATTCCCTCCATGCTGTAGGTTTGGGGCGGAAATCTCTGATTTGGGGAATTGGCACCCAAACAACGTGGGACAGGGAGAACTCCAGGGAGGACCCCACAGGTTCCACTGCCAATCAAACAATACAATAGACACAGAATATTTCATGGAACAGTCTCTTTGGGCACTCGGTGTCCCACTTAAACCCAGGACATTGTGGGGTGGTTCACCATTATCTACTGAACACTAAGCCAGACTGATCCTGTGGATTGTGTGAAAACACTGCCACCCTGAGTTCTGTAGGGAGCACTGCTTCCTGCAGTATTGACTTCACCCAGTGGAACTGGGTGCCCACACTTCAGATTCCACCTGAAAGAACATACAAGTGCTTTTTTTTTTTTTTTTTCCTGTATGGGGGTTTGAACCCAGGGTCTTGTGCCTGCTTGCTTTGTGGGTGCTAGACTGCCATGCTATGCCCCAACCCATATTTTTTGCTTTTTGAAACAGGGTCTTGCTGGGTTGCACAGATCTTGGGCTTGTGATCCTCCTGCCTCAGCCCCCCAAGTCACTGGGATTCCAGGCGTGCACCAATGCACCTGACTACAAGTGTTTTTATATGTATGTGGGAGCATGTATGCATAAGGTCTGGATTTTTTTTTTTTGTATGGGGGATTGAACCCAGGGTCCTGTGAATGCTTGCTTTGTAGGTGCTGGACAACAGCACTGAACCCTGGGACCATATTTTTTGCTTTTTGAGACAGGGTCTCACTGAGTTGTGCAGAACTCTGGCTTCCGATCCTCCTGCCTCCAACCCCCCAGCCACTGGGATTGCAGGCGTGCACCACTGCACCTGACTACAAGTGTTTTTATATGTGTGTGGGAGCATGTATGTATGAGACTTTTTTTTCTCTTTTTTCTCTTTTTCCTTCCTATTTTTCTTCCTTTCTTCTTTTACTCCCTTCCATTTCTCTATTCTCCTTCTCTTTTCCTTAAGCTATATATGTGTCTTTGTTTTAATCATTTTTACCTTAAGTCTTAACCTTAATTTTAATTTTAACAGTAATTTCTATTAGCCTCTGTCCTCTAACTCCTCTTTCCCCCTCTTCTATCATCAGATCCCCCCCTTTCTCACCCCACAGAAGAGAAACAAAATCTATCACCTCCCTAGACCCTAGCCCCCTTGGAGTTGGGCTAGTGGACTAAATAGATAAACACACAGACCAAATAGCCAAGAATATACACAGCTTATAAGCTCTAATAAGCACCAGAGATTCAGCACCACAAAATCTCAAAGGAATAACAGAGGAAGAAGTTCTGCATAATCAGGAGAGACAAATTCTATTTCCCGGACCATATTATGGGCAAACAAAGTAAACCTACAAAAAACACAAAGGGGCAGGATGGATCTGAAGGCTCCACAGATCATAGCCCCCCAACAAATAACTCCAAGGACTCTCAATTCTTAGAGATCTCTGATTCAGAATTCAGAGTCATGGTTATAAACATGCTAAGAGAAATAAAGACAAATACCATAAGCACACTGGAGATACTTGAAAGGAACATATCTCACTTGGAAGCCGTTCTCTCATCCCAGTTAGAAATGATAAGGAAAAACCAAACAACTTTGCTTGATACTCAATCCAAATTATCAGAATTGAACACGGCTAAAGATTCCTTTTCATCAAGACTGGATAAATCTGAGCTGAGGATCTCTGATTCAGAAGACATCATAAATGAACTGAAATACAAGAAATTAGAAATGGAGTCAATGGTAAAGGATATAAAGAAAGATTTCCAGGAGAACTCAGAGAGAATGAAAAAAAGAAATTTAAGAATTCAGGGCATTCCTGAAGGAGAAGAAAGATCCACTGGAGTCCTTCACAACCTGGTAAATGATACCCTCAAGGAAAACTTCCCAAAGATAGCACAGAAAATGGATATATACACCACTGAGACTTTCAGGATTCCTTTGAAGGCTGACTTAAATAGATCATCCTCGATACATGTCATTGCTCGGATGTTGTCGATAGAGACCAGGGAGGCTATCCTGCAAGCAGCAAGACAGAAACCCCTTATTACTTATAAAGCAAAACCAATTAAAATTACTGCAGATTTTTCCATATCAATATTGAAAGGTAGACAGGAATGGACACAGGTGATTCCAATATTAAAAAAACAATCTCCAGCCTAGATTAATATACCCAGAAAAATTATCTTTGATAATAGATGAGGAATATAAGACATTTAATGACATTGAAGCTTTTAAACGATATGCAAACCACCAAACCATCACTGGAGAGGATTGTAAATCAATTACCACATCCAGGAGAGTTAAGACAACCCTATAAAGGAAATCAAAGAACTGGTTAGCTGAGATGAGTGCAACCCAAGAAAGGACCAAAGCAAACGTGAATCATAAATCAGTAACAGGTAATGATTGGATATATAACAATAAATGCTCCTCAATAATCTCTATTAATGTAAATGGTCTTAACTCACCAATTAAGAGACAGAGACTGGCTAATTGGATGAAAAAAACACAAACCGTCAATATGTGGTATTCAAGAAACTCATCTAACTCACAAAGACTGGAATAAACTGAGAGTTAAGGGCTGGAAAAATGTACACCTAGCGGGGGGGGGACAAAAGAAAGCAGGTGTTGCAATTTTAATTTCAGATAGATTAAATTTCATTCCAAAACTAATTAGAAGAGACAAAGGAGGATATTATATTTTAATACAAGGAACAATCGATCAAGAATCAATAATATTCCTTAATATTTATGCCCCAAATATAGGGGCACCTACCTTTATAAGACAAACCTTATGGAATATAAAGAACTTTATTGGACCAGAATCAATAATAATGGGGGACTTCAATACCCCTCTTTTGTCAAGAGATAGGTCACCAAAATGAAAAATCAACAGAGAAACGTCAAATCTAATATCCACCCTAAACCAGTTTGATCTCACAGATATATACAGAATATTTCATGCACAGGATGAGGAATACACATTCTTCTCAGCTCGACATGGTACGTTTTCTAAGATAGATCATATACTAGTGCATAAGAACTCCCGCAACAAATACAAAAAAGTAGAAATTATCCCATGTTCTTTATCAGATCATAATGGGATAAAATTGGAGCTCAAGAACATGAATAATTCCTGAAACTTTACAAATTCATGGAGACTGAATAATACACTACTGAATGACCAATGGATTGATGATGAAATCAAATTGGAATTTAAAAACTTCCTACAATCAAATGATGATGAAAACACATCATACCAAAACATATGGGATACAGCAAAGGCAGTTTTAAGACAAAAATTTATAGCATTAAGTGCCTTCATCAATAAAATAAAGAAGAGCCAAGTAAATGGCCTAGTGATGCATCTTAAGACACTAGAAGTCCAACAAAAAACCAACCCTAAATGGAACATACAGAGGGAAATTACAAAAATAAAGGGAGAAATATCTCAATTAGAATCTAAAGTGATAATTCAAAAAGTTAATAAGACTAAGAGCTCGTTCTTTGAAAACATTAATAAAATAGACACCCCTCTGGCTAACTTCATCATAAAGAAAAAGGAAAAATCTAACATCATATGGATTATGAAAGACAACGGGTCCATAACTACTGATTTCAATGAAATACAAAAAACTGTCAGGGATTACTACAAGAGAGTGTATTCCCAAAAATATGAAAATGCAGAAGAAATGGACAAATTTATTAACATGCATGACCTACCAAAACTAACCCCAGAAGACATAACTGACTTAAACAAGCCCATTACATATACAGAAATAGAAAAGGTAATTAAAAGTCTCCCAACAAAGAAGAGCCCAGGTCCTGATGGATTCACGGCAGAATTCTACCAAACTTTTAAAGAAGATATAATACCTGTCTTCCTCAAATTAATCCAAAGAATAGAAAAGGAGGGAACACTCCCAAATACATTCTATGAAGCTACCATCACCCTGATACCTAAACCAGGAAAAAATTCATCTAAGATAGAGAATTATAGATCCACCTCCCTTATGAATCTAGATGCAAAAATATTTAATAAAATTCTAGTAAACAGAATCCAGCAGCATAGAAAAATGATTATTCACCATGACCAAGTGGGATTTATACCACAGATGCAAGGTTGGCTTAACATACAGAAATCAATTAATGTAATCCAGCATATCAAGAAACTGGCACACAAAAACCACATGATCATCTCAATTGATGCTAAAAAGGCCTTTGATGAAGTGCAACACCTTTTCATGATAAAAACACTGGAGAAGATAGGTATAACAGGCAAATGCCTTAATTTTATAAAAGCCATTTATGACAAAACTACACCCAACATTACATTAAATGGAGAAAAACAAAAACCATTTCTTCTTAGATCTGGAACAAGACTAGGATGTCCTCTCTCTCCTATTCTATTCAACATAGTAATTGAAGTCCTGGCCAGGGCAATCAGACAAGAGAAAGAAATCAAAGGGATACAGATTGGCAAGAAAGGGGTCAAATTATCCTTAGTTGCAGATCATATGATCTTATGTTTGAAAGACCCTAAAACCTCAACCAGAAAACTTCTGTATCTAATTAACTCCTTCAGCAAAGTCGCAGGCTACAAAATTAACACACAAAAATCAATAGCTTTTCCTTTGCAACAAGAATAGATAAATGGGACCACAACAAATTAAGAAGCTTCTGTACAGCAAAAGAAACAATTAACAGAATCAAGGAAACCGCCACAGAATGGGAAAAAATCTTCGCATTTTATACATCTGACAAAGGTCTAATTACTAGAATTTATAAAGAACTCAAGGAAAAAAAAAACCCAAAACCAAACAACCCAATACACAAATGGGCAAAGGAACTGAGTAGACAGTTCTCAAATGAAGAGGTCCATAAAGCCATGAAACACATGAAAAAGTGCTCAATATCCCTAGCCATTAGGGAAATGCAAATCAAAACAATGCTGAGATTTCACCTTACACCAGTAAGAATGGCCAAGATGAATAAAACAAACAACAACAAATGCTGGCGAGG